>JAMKPZ010006376.1:0-13196 GCA_024699675.1 Amphibolis antarctica | reverse complement strand
GTATAGATCATAAGTATTCATTTCCAAGAGCTCCTTCAAAAAATGGAGTAGTAGAACGTAAAAATAGATCACTTCAAAAAATGGCCAGAACTATACTAAATGAGAATAAGACACCATTGTCTTTTTGGACAGAAGCAGTTCATACGACATGTTATGTCATAAATAAAGTACATTTACGACCTATCATTGATAAAACACCTTTTGAGATATGGTATGATAGGGTTCCCACAATAGACTACATGAAACCATTTGGCTATAAGTGTTACATATTGAACACTAAGAAAAGTAGAGACAAATTTGAAGCCAAATCAGATGAAGGTATTTTTGTTGGTTATTCAATTAGAAGTAAAGCTTATAGAGTTTACAATAAATCAACAAAAATAATTGAGGAATCCCTACACGTTAATTTCGATGAAAATTCTCACTTGAATGTTAAACATGTTGTTAGTAATGATGAAGATATAGAAATTCTCCCAGAAGAATTAAATACTGTTGATAAAGACATAGAGGAAATATCTGATAGGATAAGAGACATTAATTTGAACAATGATGATCAAATAGAAGAAAATGCCAATATAGAGGAAAATGTTCAAAATGATCATAGGCTTTGGTGTTATGCTTCATCTCATCCTACAAATCAGATAATAGGTAATCCTAATCAAGGTGTTAGGACTAGATCTTCAATAGTTAATATCTATGGTGCTTATGCTTTTATTTCTATGCTAGAACCTAAGAAAATAGATGATGCATTGGCTGATGAATTTTGGTACTTAGCTATGCAAGATGAACTAAATCAATTGACTATGATGAAACATTTACTCCTGTTGCTAGACTAGAGTCTATTCGAATGTTATTAGCTTTTGCATGTTACATGAACTTCAAGTTACATCAAATGGATGTTAAAACTACTTTTCTAAATGGTTATATAAATGAAGAAGTTTATGTAAAATAATCTTCTGGATTTGAAGATTCACAACATCCTAAGTATGTTTACAGGCTTAAGAAAGCACTTTATGGCATTAAACAAGCACCTAGGTCTTGGAATGAGAGATTGTCTAAATTTTGTTGTGGAAAAAGGATATTCCATGGGAAGGCAGATCATACACTCTTTATCAAGAGAACGGAAAAGGATATTTTGGTAGTTCAAATCTATGTTGTTGACATCATATTTGGATCAACAAACAAAAAATTAGTTGAATCATTTTCAAGTAACATTATAAGTTAATTTGAAATGAGTATGATGGGTGAACTAACATTCTTTCTAGGATTGCAAATTAGGCAATTAGATAAAGGAATCTTTATTTGTCAAGAAAAATATACTCAAGATTTATTAAAGAGGTTTGGATTCGACAAAATTAAAACTAAAAATACACGTATGAGTATTATCACAAAATTAGATACAGATAATTTTGAGAAATCTGTAGATATAAAACAATATAGAAGTATGATTGGTTCATTACTTTATTTGACAGCTAGTCAACTAGATATTATGTTTAGTGTGTGTACTTGTGTTAGATATCAATCTAATCCTAGGGAGTCACACCTATTAGCTATTAAAAGAATCTTTAAATATTTACAAGGAACCAAAGATTTTTGGATTGTTTTATTCTAAATATAGTTCACTGGAACTAGTGAGATTCAATGATGCTGATTATGTAGGCTGTAAATCTGAAAGAAAAAGTACTAGTGACATTTGTTAGTTACTAGGAAATTCTTTAGTTTCATGGTTTAGCAAAAAGTAAAATTGTTAGCCTTATCAACAATTGAAGTTGAATATGTAGCTACTGCACTTTGTTGTGCTCAAATCCTGTGGATCAAGCAAACCTTAAAAGATTTTAATCATACATTTGAACTCACATAGATTTTTTGTGATAGTTGCTCAGCTATTAATTTGTCAAACAATCCTATTTTACATTCAAGAGCAAAACATATAGAAGTCAGACATCATTTTCTAAAGGATAATGTAATTAAAGGAAATTTAAAGTTAAAGCATGTTCTTACATCTAAACAATTGGCTGTTTACAAAACCCTTAGATGAAAATACTTTTTCAAGATTAAGGTTAAACCTTGGTTTATGTAGACTATTTGATGTTTAAAATATCCTACCCTAATGTGTAAGTGTCCTATCCATTATTCAAGTTTGACCTGTTCGAAAAATGAAATACAAAAAAATATGGAAAAATGAAAATGAATATAAAGTATTTCATATTCATATTTTTCTCAATTTTTGTGATTTTATATATGTTCTTATACGTTTATATCACATAAGAAAAACATAAAATTCTTGACTGTACTGGGAATCTCTACAAAAAGATAGGATTTATCAGTTTGATTCAGTACTTTAATTCTTCAACTGATTAAATGATGAAGATTGTATGAATGTATTTTTATGTCTTCATAGAGTGTGTTAAATTTCAATAATTGTAATGGAGTTAATCAGTATAATAGTTAAGATTTATTTTGTGAATAATCTTTCTAAGTGTTGGTATAAATTTTCTGAACTTAATGAAAAGTCTTTCAGACATTTTATACTCGGGCAATTAAGTCTGATAGGGTAGTTAACTCGATGTACTGTGTTTCTTAAAACTCAATAACCTAAGATCAACTGATCTAAGATTGTTGACCTAAAGCTCGATACATGGGTATAATAAAAAGTCTGAACTGAGACTATTTTAATTTGTGATTAAATGTGTTTAAAAATGCCAGCAATATTAATATTCTTAAAAAAAAAAAATGCTGATACTGAAATTACTTTACTATGTTAACTATTATAATGAAGTATATTTAAGTCATTCATCATTCTAAGTTGTGTGATCAAGGCATAGTATTTTTGCACTATTTTTAGATTGAGATTATTCTATTTTAATGTTTTGATGATTAGTACAACCATTAGATTAAAAATATCAAAACTAATATTTAATTTGTAATAGTATATAACTATTTTGAATATGTTTTCTTAATTTTCTATTTTGAAAGTTTTTTTAAAAATAAAATTTTTTTGGGATAGCTCTATTCTTTGGGGAGCTGAGCTATTCTCAAAGAGGAGAAAATTCTTAATTTTTAAATTCTTAAATGAGTTAAATTAAAAATAAAAATTAGAACTTGAATAGGATCTATACACTTAAAATGTATTACTTACCCTAAAAGATCTACGATTCTAGTTCATCCTTAGAGACCTTACTAGTTTAAGTTGTTCTAATTTAAGACGTAGGAGTTTTGGTCATTTCCCATAACTCTCCAGAGTTTTAACACTAGACTCCTATAGTTCTCTGGCGTTTTAATGTTCCCACGTGAAATACACATGGAAACTTAAGTTAAGGTAGAATTGAATAGCAACAATCTTTTTAAGTCAAATCTGATTATAAAAGTCTAACAACCTTAACCCCCAATCTCTTAGCATATAAGGTTTAAATTCCTAAAGCCCTTTGCACTAGACTTCGTGAGCAACTTGCTTGTACGTAGAAGGAGAAGAAGCTTGTCTCACAGTAACTTAGCAATGGTACCTGGGAAGAAGATCATTGAAGTTCCACCACTACTCCCGTGCACATGGAAATTGAAGATTGACAAGATAGAGCAAGAAATAAGGTTATTAAAGTCGAGGTATGACTTCACTCCCGAAGTTTTTGAAGAAGTTGTAGAGGAGGTCAAAAATGTTGAAAGAGAGAATTTGTTTTTGGAGAAAGGATACATAATATAAAGTGTGTCAAGTGGTATGTATTAAAATCGTTTGCTAAAACAATGACACCGCACACAAGGGTTGAAATTGGAGAGTCATCTTGAGCTGCTGCAAGGAAAAGTAAAAAGCTTACTCCAGTCAAGAAGACTAAACTCATTCATCCACAACCTTCAACTTCAGAATGCTTCACACTCAAAAGTAGGATTGAAGATTTTGAAGATTGGTTTAAAGCCACCACTGCATAGACACAGATTGAAGTAGTCAGTTCTGATACTTCCAGTAGTAGTTCTTAGTTTGCTAGTAGTGATAGTGATGATGAGGGCTTGTGGATACATAAAAATTTTCTCTCATCTTTTGAATTGAAATGTTTTCAAAGGGTGATTGAAAATTTTGAGAAAAGAGAAGTGACTGTCTCTCAATCTTCTCTATTTATAGTTGATTTTGTTCCAGCAAACAGATCACGTTTTGTTGTGAATGATTTGTGTGTAAAACTCTTGTTCAAAGGCAAATCATCATTCAGTTTAATAAATCAAAGGAATGATGTTACTGATTATGTTTTGACACATAGTAATGATAGATTTCGAGCTTTTGCTGAAATGCAAAAGTATAACAATAAGAATGAGAGATTTCCTAGAATTTACATGCATTTAATGAATCAATGGAAGAAAGAAGATGCTCTTGTAAGCATAATTCCACTAGAGTCTAAAATGTATATTGGAAATAATGATGAAACTGATAGTATACTCAATTGTTCAAGAAATAGCTTTTACACAGAAAGAGAGTTCTTCAAAAGATCAAATGGACACTGTTGAAGAGATTTTGAGAAATTTAAATCCACAATGCTCTGCTGCATATGTATCAATAGAGGAACAAGAAAAAGTTTCTAAAACACCTGATCAGACATTAGGTGATTATTTGAAAAGCTTGAAAAGGAATAAATACGATGCAATTATTCGAACTGAGGCACAAGAATAGGTTGAAGAGGTATTATAGTTAGTACACATAGATGGACCAGTTTCTGAGCATATTTCAGTTGAAGATCATGCTGTAGAGGAAGCTCTAGAAGAACAAATTCTAGAATTTATGGAAGAGCACGAAATTCCTCCAATAGTCTCAAATGAACCAACTGTAGAAGAATCTCTTGATTTGCTTGCTGAAGAAGAGTATGTTGATCAACAACAAGAGACTTCACCAATGCATGATGAAGATAATTCGAGATTAGTTGTCTATTAGTCACAGATAGAGAATGTTGAAGATTTTTCAAGCATTTCACATTCTATTCCTGAAGAAGGTATTTCTATAGATAATCTATATTTTAGAAATCAAGAATGTCTAAACAAATATTATCAATTTTTGAATTATGAAATACTATATGAAAGACCAATAAACTTTAAAAGTTTATAGGAGATTAAGGATCTCTTACAATTTCAAGGTTTGTTAGAAATTATACCAACAAGTTGTAAGTTAGATGGTTTTAAAGAAGTAATATCTGCATTTTATACTAACTTACATGTTGAGGAAGATAGATTGTATAGCAACATAGACAATGTTGTTTTTGAAATCTCTCCTAAGTTGGTATATGAAACATTGAAATTGAAAAATGAGGGTGTACAACTAGTTAGAACATCTCTTAACTTACTAGATTGGAATATTAGTTCAGTAGCAAGAAACCCTCAGTCTCATAGCAAATTATAGTATTTAGATGAACTTAATGGTAAAGCTAAGTTCATTGCCAAAATTCTGTAAGCAGAGATTTTTCAAAAGAAATGGCATATTGAACATATTGAGAAAATATGCTTGTATGCTACATATGCTGTTATGCAGAAAATACAATTGAATTGGTACACATTGTTTTTATATTCCATTCAAAATAGACATTCAAAGCTATATTATGGAATCAGTCTTGTCAAACTGATAACAGGCATAGGCTATGATGTTAATCAGTGGCCAAGAAAATCTTTCAAGACAAGATCTTTACAGTGATTGAATTTGACAAATTTGTTTCCAAAGCACCAATTACAGCAACAATCAACAACTAAACAGTCACAACCTTTGACTAAACAAAATTTATTTTCTCCTGCAGAGATTGCCTACATTACATAGTTGGGAGAACAAATTGGTCGATAAGTAATTCAAACCATAATTAGCATTGTTCAAAATCAGAGAAGAAATCAAAGTTAAATTGTAATTTCTAATTTATTGTTGTATTGTAATGCTTAAACATGATTCGTACATTTGTTTGTATATGTTACAATTTCAAAATTACTTGTTACATACAAATTTTATTAAATTGTTCAGGTTTTTCTTTACATGTTTTATCTTATTTATCTGTTCAGTTATAATTGAATTTATTAATTTTACTCTCCGAATGCTTTCAATTATTCTTTAACCCAAATACTTTGTTGAATAATGACAAAAAGGGGGAGATATATTTGAAATTTGATATTTAAAACAATAGATAATTACAACATCAAATTAATTTTGTTATCATCAAAAAGGGGGAGATTGTTGAGTATTATGTTTTGATGATGAATGCTTAATTACTATATTAATAATATTTGATGGTAATTTAAAAATCATAATTATATTTGCTAATTATCTATTTAATTATTATTTGGACATAACTAGATATATTATTGGACTTAATGCTAAATTATTTAACACTTAAATATTCAATTCAGGTTAAGTATTTTAAGTTAGTGGATTAAGTATATTTACTTTTTAGAACACTTCAGCTTGATATTTGAAAGGGTATAGTTATTTAAATAAGTGTTAGATATGAATATAGTTCATAAAACAATGATAGAATGTTATGTAAAATTTTAAGTTCACACGTGATAAAAGAATCAATGTTTTGATGTTAAAAGACCAGACGATTGATGAAAAGATGAATAGTGTGTCGGTGTTTTAATATTAACACGTGATTTCTTAAGTTAGATGCATGCGTTTGAAAGTACACGTGGTGTGTAAATAGTGTCGATGTTTTAACACTAAAGAACTGCAACTTTAAGCATAAGATGACATCAAGGTTTGGTGTTTTAGCAAAACATGTGAGATTCAGTTTTTAAGTTGTGAATAGTACTTAGGCATTTTAAGGGTTTAAATTTGAATATCCCTAGGATATTAATGTTAAAAACCTAAGGTTATATAAATGGATTTAACGGTTGAATGTTTCAATGTTTTATTTTTGAATCATTCTTAAGCGATCGTGTAGGGACATACTTATGCGTTTACAAGTAAAATGTGGAAGCGATCGTGGACTTTGAAGATTTCAAAGAAGAGTGATAGGATCGTTAAAATTCTAGAATATTCTAGAAAAGAAAAGAAGGATGATCAAGACATGAAATGCATGTTCTGTACTAAATGTGGGATGTATTGGAAGTTGTTGAATAATTCAATGACACATTCAAAGGTTTTAATAGACAAAGTGGAAGATATGGAGGAAGTGTATTTCACTTTATAAATACACTTGAAGACCTCAAAAATAGAAGACCATTCGTAGTGTATTCAAGAGGTAAATTCAAAACGTGAATACATTCAAGGAGCCTTAGAGACAAAAGTGAATTTTGAAGACAGTCCAACTCAAGTTCGACATCAGTTTTTGAAGATCAAGATCAAGTTGAACTCGAAGAAGGCTATTCCACCTCGACACTGCACCTTGTAATTCTTTTCTTATATAAATTGTGTGTGCGAAATATTTTAATTCACCACAAGTGCACGGGTTCAGATGTAATTAGTATGCAAGTACGGGTTTGTCCATAGGGATTAGTTTTTGCTTGGTGTTTAGCTAAATTGGTGGTTTCAATTAAGTGAAACAATTGATTAAATATCTTATAAGCAATGTCACGGTTGCCTTGTTTCAATTAACTATTAGGATGGTCTTTAAATACCGATTGTGTTACACTTTCCAGAGGATTTTACTTCCTAATATTTAATTCTTCTTAAGCTTTGACAGTATACACTTCAGTTTGCATAAAATTTAACGTTCTACACAGAAGAAGCACTTAACCCTCGAGGTAGCTCGTGGGTAAACGTCTCTACCCTCGAACTTACACGTGGGTAGTGCAATAATTGTGAGTTTTAGATGTAAAAATAGCAAGATTCAAATTGGCTGAAACTTCTAAGAGTTGAATGATTATATTTTTGGTCTTTTTATATATTTCAAAACATAACACACGACACAATGCAAGAAACACAGTATAATACAAACAACTTGTAAAAGTAAGAATGCAACATTTAACATTACAGCAGATATGAAAACATATTCTAATTACCATAACTAAATTGATAAAGTGTGTGATTGTAGATTTTTGAGTATAGTTGTAAAAACATAAAGTAAAATAAAGAAAATAAAAATGGAAAGAACACCTAATGCTTCATTGTAATTCCTCCCTTCGAAAATTGCTTAGGGTGGGAACTTTTCTTTGTCTTTACTTTCGGTCCACCAGGTTGTCAATCTGGCAAGCCTTCCTTTCGACCTTGCAGTGAGATTTTGGGGCATCAATCCGTAATTACACCAAGGAACAGAGGAGGAAGCAGTCGGCGCTGAGAGTCTCTCCTTCAAGGATACGCTCAGGTTGAGAAAAGAACAGCAAATACACTATGCAAATGGTTGGAGAAGAGGAGGTTGGAAGATGGAGAAGATGGAAAATGCTTTGTAAATGGTGGATGAAGGAAGAAGAGGGGGGGGCTTAGTTTCAAGGCTACGGGACTGTTTTATAGATGGGAGGATTGGCAGTTCACGAGCTGGCAGTTAACAAGGGCGTGGTGCACATCCGGACATGTGAGATCAGCCCATGCAATCCACTACTTCAGCCTGTCCATCCACGTTCTTCATGGTGGAGTTGCAGCTACATTAATATTTAATTCTGCTTTATTACATAATTCCTGTAGTTACTTATCAAATTTCCCTGCAAATATTTAAGAAATACCTTTCATGAAATGCATCATATCACAGGAGAAATAATTCATAACATATAGATCTTAACTGTAATTGTAATTGCTTTAATATCAATGAAATTCATTGCATAGAACAAACACAGTATAGGTCCGAGGGTAAACTAGTTTATCCTCATGTAAGTTCATGGGTAAACCCTTAACGCTCGCAGAATGGTCCGAGGGTAAATAGGATAACCCACAGATAAGTCCGTGGGTAAACAGTTTAACCCTCGGACTTGCATTTAAGCATAAATCATGAGTTTTTCTCTATATATTAATAGTTCTATTAGCAACCTAAAGAGTCAAATGTCAATCATTCATTCCTTTCTCAATAGGTAATAAACATAAACATAATTAACAACTCAAAATGTAATTCATGCATCATTAAAGTTAATAATAGTGCATACTACTCAAAAGTATAATTAACCTTGTAATCATCATAATTCAATGCAGAATGCAAATAAAACTCATTAAAACACATGAATTAATATCAATAAAATGTACACTTTTGAGTCTAAACAAATACCCCATACTTAAGTTTTGCTAGTCCCTTAGCAAAATACTAAAATTAAACTATAAAAACTATGAAGGCAATAAAGACTACTAAATAAAACTAACTAAAACTATACTAGGTCACTTTTGTAGGGAACACGACTACACTTAGCAGGTACAGTAAGCCTTTAAACCCCTAGGTTACCCTAGTGGCAGAGTTGTGTCTCCAGAGGGTTTTCAGTGGATACACCCACAAAGTCCAAAGAAACAAAAGAAAAAAGATATAAGAGAAAGAAAGAAAAGTAGGGAGGCGAGAAACAGAACCAACCCAAGGATCATTTGAATCACTTGTTGCTAGAACAACTTCAGGGGGATGAGGTAGCTTAGTCTTACAACACTCCCTCTCCTTGCCCTTAAATCGAATAGACTCATTTAAAATATGAACAAGAAGTCACCTTTTCATGAGAACCATTTATCTTGTGCAAGCAAGAGGAATTCGCACCCTCACTACCCTCAATCAGGAATTAAATCATTACAACAGGCATACACATCTCACCAACAAAAGAGGGTAATTTGAGATACTCCCATCTTTTCTAAGATATTGGAAAATGCTCTGGCTGATAGACAAAGGATAAGACAATAATATACCACCACTCAGAATGTTGACTTGTTGATATAGTATCATTTCACTTCATTCTCACATCCCAAATGACTTCAAATATTTTCCTTTTTCTACTCATATTGACATTGATCCCTTAAGTTTTCTGATCTTTTCTCTATAAATATTCCTCATTTTCATTCAGTATTTTTTAGTACTTCTCCTTCTTTTTTTCTTTTTCTTTTTTTTTTCTTTTTCTCTCTTCTATCTTTTTTTCTTTTTTTTTAGTAAAAAAATTTAAAACAAAGTAAATGACATAGCATTGCACTTTTAGAACTAATAAATGACCCATAGTCAATTAAGTTCACCACCTTATATCTCCATAATCTAATTCCCAAATGAACTCCATGGTGCATTAAAGCTCAAACCCTTGTTACCTTCCTTCACATCACCTCTAACTCAGAAAAGTTGGGAGATATCTTAATATAATACTCACCAGAATGGAAAATTTTCATATCATGATTAAATGTTGTGGTGGCACTTGGCATAGGTTATCTCTCCACTCAAACAGGGTAAAGAGAAAGAAATTGAATCCTCTTTAGAAAATTAGGTGAATAGGGCATTAATTCAAATGAAACAGGAAGACTCAACCCATTGCACAAGTTAATCTGGCAGGCCTTCCTTTCGACCTTGTAGTGAGATTTTGGGGTGTCAATCCGCAATTACACCAAGGAATAGAGGAGGAAGCAACCGACGCCAAGAGTCTCTCCTTCAAGGATACGCTCAGGTTGAGAAAAGAACAGCAAATACACTACGCGAATGGTTGGAGAAGAGGAGGTTGTTAATCTCCTCTCGGAAGAGATGAGTGGGTGGAGGTTGGAAGATGGAGAAGATGGAAAATGCTTTGTAAATGGTGGATTGAAGGAAGAAGAGCGGGGGGGCTTAGTTTCAAGGCTACGGGACTGTTTTATAGATGGGAGGATTGGCAGTTCACGAGCTGGCAGTTAACAAGGGCGTGGTGTATGTCCAGACATGTGAGATCAGCCCATGCAATCCACTACTTCAGCCTGTCCGTCCACGTTCTTCGTGGTGGAGTTGCAGCTGCATTAATATTTAATTCTGCTCTGTTACATAATTCCTGCAGTTACTTATTAAATTTCCCTGCAAATACTTAAGAAATACCTTTCATGAAATGCATCATATCATAGGAGAAATAATTCATAACATTTAGATCTTAACTGTAATTGTAATTGCTTCAATATCAATGAAATTCATTGCATAGAACAAACAAGGTATAGGTCCAAGGGTAAACTAGTTTACCCTCGTGTAAGTTTGTGGGTAAACTCTTAACGCTCGCAAAATGGTCCGAGGGTAAATAGGATAACCTACGAATAAGTCCGTGGGTAAATAGCTTAACCCTCGAACTTGCATTTAAGCATAAATCATGAGTTTTTCTCTGTATATTAATCATTCTATTAGCAACCTAAAGAGTTAAGTGTCAATCATTCATTTCTTTCTTAGTAGGTAACAAACATAAACATAATTAACAACTCAAAACGTAATTCATGCATCATTAAAGTGAATAATAGTGCATACTGCTCAAAAGTATAATTAATCTTGTAATCATCATAATTCAATGCAGAATGCAAATAAAACTCATTAAAACACATGAATTAATATCAATAAAATGCACACTTTTGAGTCTGTACACTTCCTTACTTAAGTTTAATTACTTAAGTGCCCATAATGCTTTATGTTCTAATTCTACAAGTAAATGACAAGCCTTGCCATATACTAATTTATATGGAGTTGTCCCTAATATTGTTTTATAAGCTATTCTATATGCCCAAAGAGAATCATCTAACTTATCAGACCAATCGCACCTAGTGGTGTTTACTACTTTTTCTAAGATTCCTTTAATTTGCTTGTTGCACTTTCAACTTGTCCATTGGTTTGAGGATGGTAAGGGGTAGCTAACCTATGTAACACTCCATATCTTTTCAATAACTTTTCAAAGTTTTTGTTACAGAAATAAGTTCCCCTATCACTGATAATTGCTCTTGGAATACCAAATCGAGACATTATGTTGGATTTTAAAAATCTCATCACTATTATAGAGTCATTAGTTTTAGTAATAATTGCCTCTATCCACTTGGTTACATATTCTACTTCTAGGAGGATATAAACAAAACCATTTGAATTTGGAAAAGGTCCCATGAAATCTATACCCCAGACATCAAAAACCTCTACTTCTTGGATAGGATTTAATGGCATCATATTTCATTTTGTAATTCTTCCTACTTTTTGGCATTGAGCACATTTTTTACAATATTTGTATGCATCTTTAAATAATGTTGGCCAATATAGGCCACTATGAAGTGCTTTTAAAGCAGTCTTTTTAGCTCCAAAATGTCCTCCAGCAAGTTGATCATGACAAAATGATAACACTGATTCAGTTTTAGCCTTTGGGATACATCTCCTTACAATCTGGTCAGGGCATTGCTTAAACAAGTAAGGATCATCCTAAAAGAAATATTTAACCCTTGCAAAGAACTTTTTTTTATCTAAATTGGACCAATCATAAGGTACTAAATTCGTAGCCAAATAATTAACTATATCAGCATACCATGGGTAGGGATTTAGCATAAACAATTGCTCATCTGGAAATGTATCATCTATTGGTGGATCAGGTAGGAATGAAGCATCTAATCTTGACATGTGATCTGCCATAGTGTTTTTACAACCTTTCTTATCCTTAATTTCTAAGTCAAACTCTTGCAATAGCAAAATCATCTTATAAGCTTTGGTTTAGCATCCTTTTTAACTAACAAATATTTAAGTGCTGAGAGATCAGTGTAGATGATAGTGTGACTACCTATCAGATAAGACCTAAACTTTTCTAAGGCAAAAACCACTGCTAGAAATTCTTGTTCAGTTACATTGTAATTGATTTGTGTTTCGTTCAATGTCTTACTAGCATAATATATTACTCTTGGTAATTTGTCCAATTTTTGACCTAGAACTGCACTTAATGCATAGTCTGATGCATCACACATTAATTCAAAAGGTTGAGACCAATCAGGTGCATAGACTATAGGTGAAGTGGTTAGGGCTTCCTTAAGAAAATTAAATGCTTTCATGCATTCGTCATTGAATTCAAATTGTGCATCCTTAATTAATAATTGAGTTAAAGGTCGAACAATTTTACTAAAGTTTTTAATAAATCTTCTATAAAAACCAGCATGTCTTTAAAATGCTCTTATATCTTTAACTATTCTAGGAATAGGTAAATTAGATATTAATTCCACTTTTGCTTTGTCAACTTTTATGCCTTTAGTAGAAATAACATGTCCTAAAACTATTCCTCGTTTAATCATAAAATGACATTTTTCCTAGTTTAACACTAACTTTTTCTATTCACATCTCTCTAGTACTTTTTGTAAATTAATTAAACATTTTTCAAATGAGTCCCCATATATAGAAAAATCATCC
>JAMKPZ010006375.1:0-23140 GCA_024699675.1 Amphibolis antarctica | reverse complement strand
ATGATGCATCAGTTTGAAGTTTAAACTTTGAAAACCTGCATGGAATTTGCACTTATTTATACTCGTAGACCAAACAAGTGCATCACATGTATGAACAATATATGGTCAAAATCCTAGAGAGCATGGAAACCCTATTATTGGTTATATTATGGAATGTTCATGTCAAAATCCAATATGTTGGTTTCTTATGTATGATGCATCAGTTTGAAGTTTAAACTTTGAAAACCTGCATGGAATTTGCACTTATTTATACTCGTAGACCAAACAAGTGCATCACATGTATGAACAATATATGGTCAAAATCCTAGAGAGCATGGAAACCCTATTATTGGTTATATTATGGAATGTTCATGTCAAAATCCAATATGTTGGTTTCTTATGTATGATGCATCAGTTTGAAGTTTAAACTTTGAAAACCTGCATGGAATTTGCACTTATTTATACTCGTAGACCAAACAAGTGCATCACATGTATGAACAATATATGGTCAAAATCCTAGAGAGCATGGAAACCCTATTATTGGTTATATTATGGAATGTTCATGTCAAAATCCAATATGTTGGTTTCTTATGTATGATGCATCAGTTTGAAGTTTAAACTTTGAAAACCTGCATGGAATTTGCACTTATTTATACTCGTAGACCAAACAAGTGCATCACATGTATGAACAATATATGGTCAATGACAAAATTATTAAATTATATAAAAATATAAAATTACAGTTTATACTTTTCATTCAAACTTTTATAAAGATATTTCAAGTATAATATGAAACTATAAGATTGTGTTTGCACTTCAATTAATTATTCACTAAATTGAAGTAAATTTTAAAAAGATTATAAATCTAAATGACTAAATATTCAAGTCTTGGTGAAAAAAATAAAAAATATTGAGTCATAAACATTATCTACTATTGTAATTATTCTCTCATAAATTCTGATAAGGTTTAAATATATTTAAGTAAATATTACCGGACATAAGGTAAAATGAAATATGATTTACGTAAATGGATAAAAGCCTTTATTCAAAAATATTTGATACATGCAGCAGCAATTGCAGCAGCATTATTACCTGTGCAGTGACAGACAATGCTTCTAGGGAAAAGAAAGCAGAGCAAATGAATAGGGGAAGAAACATCCCGGTGCAACCAGCCATCGCAACAAGTGCTCCACCCAGGGCTAAGGAACCAGTATTACCCATAAATATAGAGGCCTTATACCTGTTATGACACAGGAATCCCATGCATGCTCCAGCCACTGATGCTCCAAAAACGGCAAGGTCTGATTCAGAATGGGAAGTAATCCATGTAAATTCACATTTTCTAATATGATGCAAGGCTGACAGGCCAACGTCACACAGTAAGATTATGACATTGTTTGTTGTTATTATATGCAAGGCTAATGGGCAGCCAATGCTAATTACAATGCATTTTAAACAAAGAGAGTGGTATAACAATTAGAATATGTACTATTCTATATCTCAAAATAATATTACAAAATGTTCATAGAAAAATGACCAAAAAAGTGAAGAAGTAAAAATATGAAAATATGACTGTAAGGTACAAATCAGAAAGTTGGTTTTTTTAGGGAGAAAAAGGCAAATATTTCAGAGAGAACAACAAAGATCAAGTAAAGGTCCTTGTGAGATGATACGAGGATTTGATGGAAAATTTGGGTACAACTCAACAGACACCTCTATTTTTGAGTTTATTGATGGTGAGTTGAACACCTGTAAATCCCAAAATTTTCAAAGAAAGACAATAAAAGAGCACGTTAATACAAATCTCATCGTACTTACCACGACTTATTGGGAGAACTGTAACAGACATCCCTGCTAAAGCTAATGCTGATGTTCCTCCAGCTAATCCATCAAGGCCATTAGTCAAATTGATTCCATTTCCCATAAAAATAAGGAAGAATGCAGTAACGAATAAATAAAATTTTCCAATGTACACGAGTCCAAACGGTGGAGGGAGAGGAACAAGAAATTTCCTACAGCAAAGATATTAAAAGAATATGCTATTTAAAAGTACAAGACAAATAACCAAGCTTATGATTCAAAGAACAAATTTTAAATATCAAAAGTCCCTGACACCTTAACCAACTAGGTATCAATATTTATAAGACAAACTGACTGCATTCTACACATTTTTGTTATTTTTCAATTAGACAAATGTAAAAATATCATGGTTTTTGTGCTTTATTTAGAAGCATGCTGGCATTATGTTATGTTGATTGGAAGTTGGAACACATAAATAATTGGATATTGAAAGATGAAACCCAAAATGGATGATTGCAGTACACGTTGTCAATGTTGCACTCTTTTGATGCTTAAGAATCGTATAGGCAATCACTGCAATACTTAGGTGCCAAGGCACTTCGGCAACTGCGATCATTGCATGTCATTTACTTCTACCAATGCTTTCTTTATGTTGTTGCATGTTAATTTTTATAGATGCCATAGTACCAACACATGTTAATTTTACCAGCCAAAGAAACAAATACAAAGAGAACACGATGTTTTACAAATAAAGCTAAAAGATATTTCCACGTCAACCAACAAGAGCATTATTTAGCTCCAATATGGGGAAAGATTAAGGCATTAATGGTGGATGATAATAATGAATATCACTTGAAGAATTCTTATTTTTCCAGGAGAAAGTATACATGTTGTATGGCGATGATATTTCTGTAGTAACCAGCCAAGTACAAAACCATATGCCAACAGCAACCTGTTATCATTGGAATATGTAATAGATGTCATGAATTTAAGTAGATGAAATAGAAGCTACAAGAGTGGGGTGTGGAAATGATGGATAGGATTCTTACCTGTAACAGGATCTTTATAAAGTCAGGAAGTCCATAATTATTATTTCTGACAAAACCAAGTATGTCATCCAACATACCGGTTGCTGCCAAAGCAAGAGTCACTGCTGCTGCTCCATGGACTTCAGTGGAAGAGAAACCAACTAGGATGCTGGCTACAAGTATGCCTATAGGAATGAAAAACAATCCACCCATGGTGGGGGTTCCCTCTTTATACAAGTATCCTACTTTACTAAATGTCCGGTAAAACTTTAAAGTGTGAAGTAGTGGAACATACAAATATCCAAAACATGTTGATAAAACTGATGATATTGTAAAAGGAAGAGTTAAGTAAAAGGGCTGCAGGGGTTGCCTGATGATCCGCCATGCCCACCAGTCAACAAATAGGAAAAACGTGTATAAGAATATTGCCAGACCAAGATTAGCCAAAATGCCCCATAGAGCTCTGACAATGGAAGTTCCAAAAAAATCACAATTAATCCACAGGCCACAGAAATATAAATATGTACACAAAAAAGGTAGAAGTTATATGCACTAAAAATGAATCGAGAATGGCTGGAACATTGCATTATTCCAACTTCCAGGGAGCTTCTTCATAGGGTGTGCACTGGTGCGTAGATTGTGTAGTTAGTGGTAACGACCACTTGCCACTAACTTGAAACTTGAATTTCTGTTATCCCCTAGAGGTGCCGTAAACCATCGAACGCTGCCTACCACTATCAGTGGTTTTCACGGATAAATGTTTATCCTAATTTAATATAGTTTTACGAAAAAAGACAAAGTGGGAAAGACCATTTATAAAACAGTTAATAGCAAAGGTTTTGTTCATTAACAGAACTTTGATTTTAATTTCAACTCAAACAATTGTCAAAAATCAAAGTAAAAAGTAGTTTCGTGGATGATATTAAAACTGTATAATAAATTATAAGGTGAGAGTTTATATACGTAAGTTTGTATGATAATAATAACGTATAAAAATTTATGCAGAAATGACGTATGAAAATTAAACAGCCAAAGGCTCACCCGTGGTTTCTGTCTCCCTGGTGTACGTTTATAATGCGATGGGCAGAAAGCGTCAATGCGGACTCTGGGGCATCGATTTTGTCCCGGCTGGTAGGTAGATCGACGTCCGCCACCGTAACACCGCCGATGAGAAGTTCGGTGTCGCTCTCCTCGCCTTCACTTGAAGACGGTATGCATGAGACGGAAACGGAATCCTAGCATCCACACGTAACCAAAGCAACAGAGGACATAAGCACAAGGACGGCGAGAAACGGTTCGAAGCAGGAAAACGAAGAAGGGTAACCAGATAAGCCCAGACTAAACAAACAAGAAGCAAATGATCGATCTGTGGACGGCATGATGCATTAAAAGGGGAAACAAACAGGCATACGTACTTCATCAACGGACGCGATGGGGGAAGTGCGTGAACGACGCGAACTGCATCTAGATCCAGTTGCTGTGGTTATTCTGCTTCTACCTGTACCGCTGGTACGACTACGGTTTCCTCTTCTATGGTCCGACGATTCGAATAACTGTGAACAGAAAAAGGGTAAACGAGTTCGATCAAGGATGATCATATCGCGTCCATATAAAAATATATGCAGTTGATGATGAGGAGAAAACCTTTAGGATGGTGGGCGTTGTTGTTGCTTTAGCAGACGGGAGGGGCGATGTAGCCACCCGATGACGATGACATCGCAAGTAATGGGTGGAAGGTGGCGATGGAGCCAACAGAGGCATGTACTTTGTTAGCATAAAATCGTCGATCGAGATTGGTGAAGTAGATTCCCAATTTACGACGGCAGCCGGAGAAGGTAGACCTGGGACCGTGGGACGAGCGCGAAAGCCACCTTTTTCCGACACCCCGATACGCCCCAGCGTGCTTCCCCGCAGGGGCAGGGCCGTCGATTTATCGGGGACAGAAATGAAAATGAGATGATTATTTTATTCCCCGTCTATTTCGTTAGCCGGTAACAGACAGGTGAACAATATATAAAACACTATCAATAATATACGAAACACTGCTCTGCTACGAATACATGAAATAATCGACCCATCTTTTTAACATCGTGTGTAACAAATTTAACATTGCTGTCACAAGACAGAAATGAATTGAATGAAATTAAATTTTTAAAAATAAATTTGATATATAGATTTTTATATATCATTTAAAATTAAATTTAAAAATATTATTACATATAATTTAAATTAATTAATTTTAATATAAAATAACAATTAAATATATAATTTCAAGAAAAATGTTATTAAAAAGTGATACTTATTAATTATAATATTTATTTTAAAATATATAATACTTTTCAAGAATATAAATTACATGAATTATGAGATTTAAAATTGTCATTTTATAACTATTTATTTATCATAGAAATCGAATACAGATTAAGTATATAGATTAAAATTGATCTCAAATAAAATATATGTATTTTTTCAAATAAAGTTTACATGTTTCTATTTATTTACATCAATATCGTTATTTTTTTACATATTTTATCTATATTATGATTTACTGATGCATTCCTTATGGACTTATTCAAGAATTCTAGAGAATTTTCTTTTTACATAAATGGAATTCATTTATCTACCTACGTCTAAAATTCATTTAAATTGCATAAAAAGATCTTATGTGTAATAAAAAAAAATTTCAATTTTACGTGCATATATTTTTTTTTACATAAATTTTTATTATATAAATTTTAAAATTTTTATTTCATTATTATCAATTTTAACTGTTCACGTTAAAAATTGACTCACGTGAGATTTATGGTTCAGTTAAAACACCAGCATCTTACAAATCTTATATTTTTATGAGTTGTGATCACGTTGACCGACCATAAGTGTGCATGAAATCTGTTACTTTTTTTTGTCCAAATCATATATCGTTGAACCTGTAATAGTTGGAAAATTTTCGGTACCATAAAATTTTCTGTCGTACGAAGCGAATACGATGGATGAATGAAAGGAGCAGAGGTACCGGGTGTGCGCCGCCTCCTTCGTCAGACGTCGTCGCCCGCCGCCATCTCGACGATCTCGTCCCCGTCGCGCCCCAAGGTTACGTTCGACTCTCTCTCTCTTTCTCTCTCTCGTATCCTCCTCTTATTCCTCTCATTCTGTACTGTCCTTTTACATATCCGTTAACCGTGGACACCACGCACGCACACAGATAATGGAGCCTCCCCCTTCCGACTCAGATCGATGCTGTTACAACCCCGTGCTGTGCTGGGATCCCCAGGTCGAGCAATACTTCCACAAAGCATACGGGCCCGAACACTTCGCTCAAATTTCCGAAGCCCTCACGTACGCGCTGTCGCTCTCTCTCGTCCCCCCTTTTCTTCGCGATATTTTGCTTATCACTCTCTTACTTTCCGTCGGAATGGGTGAATTTGCTCGGCTAACATGTTTCAAGATTGCTTCGTTGTCGTTGCTGCTGCTGCTGTTTTGTAATCATCCACTAACCAGATTATCAACGGCTATTTCGCAATGCTTGTATTTTTATCCCTTACACGCTTTCACATTCCTGCCAGGCGTCCATCTTCCTATTCGTGTATACGTGTAAATCCCCTCAGATCCACAACGGACGTTGTTATTCAGAAATTGTCTTCCATTTTAAACGAAAGGCCTATCGGTGAAGTTGATTCTGCAGCAACTTTCGGTGACGCTAAGCAAGCAAGTTTCGTGGAGGAATCATTCCCTAATTCATTTTTCGACATGCCCGGGGACGGGGAATTTTCAGTGCATAAACTACGAAGCCCATTTATCTACAAATGCCAAATACCAGCCTTGGATCATGTTGTCTTTGTCCGAGGTTCTGGTCCACACACGATCCAATATGGTGATGGAGCTGGCCAACCTTTCAAGGAAATAATTGTGAGTCGCAAATGTGCTGAGGCTGTTCTCCGAGGAGCACAGGTATGTTACTATGTTTGCATTGGCAACTTGGTGTGTTTGTGGGGGTGAGGGGGGTAGCTTTTTGCCAATTTTTTGAAATGGCTACTAGGCGTAGACAGTAGGATTTCAACTCTAGTAAGGGGTAATTACCGCACAATCCTGATCCAACTGATTTATTTAAAGGGAGCTACTTTATTGTCTTTATTTCCATTCCTTTCGTACAAAACAACTGTCTGTCTCACCCAACTTTGCGGAGTTGGTTCTTTTTTTTTAGGAAAACAGTTTCCAAATGCACAAATCCCCCTTTGGATATGAATCCATTTATTTCAATCACTGTTTTCTGCAGATGTCATTTTTATCATTGTGATTCCATGCTTCACATTACTTGTTCTATCTCCGTTAACATTAGCTTGGTCTTCTTTTATTACATGTGCACCTAAAAGATCCTCTTCTAACTTGACTGAATGACCTATGATAGTTCTCTGCTGTTTATTCTTAGGGTACGTTCCTTTCCCCACTCCACTGCTCCCGGAGTGGGAAAAATTACTCTCGGGAGAAGGTATAAAAGAACAATCGTGTACAGTAACCGAGAGGAGTGAATGAGTTTTTCACTCCGACAATATTATTTTAAATAAAGAAGTTATTTTAGTGAAACCCATGAAAATATTAAAGTTATTTTATTGAAATTAGATTTTACAATAAAATATTATTTTAAATTATTTTTTTCATTAAATATTAACTTATTTATTTTTAAAATAATACTTTCGTGATAATAAAAAGGTGTATTTTTTTATAATGTAAAAAATGTTAACATTGTCTTTATATCACCGGAATTTCTTTACACACCATCGAAAATTTTGATCAGAATTTCCTCCAAAAACCACCAAAACTTCCTCCAGCCTTCCTTTTTTTTGATTTATTTTTGAAAAATATTATAATATTATAAAAATATTAATACAATTTGAATAGTATTATTAATAATATTATTTAAATATTATATTGTAATGTTTAAATTATTTAAATATTGTAATTTTTTTATCATTTATCAAAAAATCAACGAAAATTATTTTTTGCGTATCCTATTTTGTACACTTTCACTTCTTACGATGACATTTTTTAAATAAATTTATGGTTAAAAAATATCCTAAATTTCATGAAATTATTTCACAGAGAATGGAACTTGTGTTGATAAATGTTGATATTTTAATTAATTTGTAAAATGAGATTGAAAAAATTATTTAATACTTGTTGTGATTGAAGTTATGATGACAAAATAATCGAAATGTAATGATGAAAGAAAGAAGTACTTTTAGAAGTTGAAAGTAAAAAAAAGAACGATGCCTTAGTTTCCTCTTGCTTTTATGCTATTACATGTTAACATTTTTTAATTCATCTCTAAAATATTTTTCACACAAGCATCTCAGAATCCTTCTTGGCTGCATCTACACCTTAAAAATGTTTTTCTCAACAACACTAGGTATCCAAAACATAGTGGCATGGTTCCTCCTCCCCTAATGGATTTTGGTCAACAAGTCCTGAAGTTATTCTTTGTTTATTTTCATACATATAAGTCATGCAAGAGCATCTCAATTTGCTGATGTGCTTAGCGTATTTTATTTGGAAAAGGTTTTATTTTAAAACTATTTTTATTTTGAATATTCACTTTCCATTTAAGCATTTTTAGCTTCTGGCATAAAGAGAAACACTGGCCTAGCTTTCTTGCACGTGCCATCCAACTGCTGGTATTTGCTATGTTTGTAAACTAGCTGATTAGTAACTGAAGTGTTGATTATTTTGTTCTTGGTCCCTATGCCATGTCCATCACTCATGACCTTTAGCATTAAAATTTTAAGCAAGGTTTTGAGAGTTGTCTCGGCTTCTGTCCCATCAACTATATGATTTAAGTGCTACATGTTGCAGTGCCAACATGCATTGTTTCAGTTGGTGCTCTTTTTATAGGTATATGTTCCTGGTGTATTAGCTTGCAGTGCACATGTTGAGAAGGGTGACAAGGTTGCTGTTTCAGTTGCTGTTGAGCAGCTTGGATCTGATGGAAAATGGTCTGTTGGAATAACACGTGGAACAATTCTACATGGTTTACAAACAGGCAAGGATGTTATATATGAGAAACTTTATTTATTGTTATCTTCAATGTCCTTTAACTATTTGTGAAATTCCAATTCATTCAATTAACATTTATAGGAGAAATTCATCATATATTAGTCATTGATTTAATTTGTATACCACTAATATGAGACTATTCAAACACTTCCTCTCATTTGTAGCTTATCTTATGCTTATAAGTGTATTTTTATTTTGACTTAGATTAATGTATGTGAACTTATTTTGATACTATTGACATTTAGTAGAGAGATTCATTGTATATTATTCTCAAGTTTGGTCCCTACAGCATTGATGTGACACTTTTCGAACACTATTTATTAGTGATCTAAGTGAAGGAGAAAAGGTTAGTACCATAGAACTTATTGTCAATATCATAGCATATCTTAGGATTCCATGTTTCAAAAATAGATCCTCAAAAATTAATTGCAATAGCTTAATTGACTACATGGTTTACAAACAGGTAAGGATATTATAGATGAGAAACTTATGTGAATTTTTAACTCAAAATTAATTAACATTAACTAGAGAGATTCGTTGTATATTAGTCCCAAGTTTGGCCCATACACCACTGATGTGACACTTTTCCAACACTATTTATTAGTGCTCTAAGTGAAGGTGAAATGGCTAGTACTAAAGAATTTATTGTCAATATCATAGCATATCTTAGGATTTCATGTTTCCAAATTAGTTCCTTAGAAATCAACTGCAATAACTCAATTGACTTGTGGTGGTGGTATTTGTTACTCTAGTCAGAGTTTGAATCTTAATGAACACAAAAATTATCATTATTAAAAAAACAGATCCTCAAAAATGTTTGGCATTTTCATTGTAGTACTGAACTCAATCTGTTATTTATTCAAATTTTTGGATAGCACCCCATCATGTTCAAATGGTCTTGCATCTCACAAACAAGTACCATAGTTTATATTGCAATGGTTATGACTTATGAGTGGTTTCTTGTTCATTGTTAGATTCAATTTTTGTACCTTTTCCTTTGAGAAACCTTAATAAAATATGATGCACAATATTAAAAATGACCCTCTGTTGGGGGACACTAGAAATTCTTATATTATTTTATATTTCATTGTCTCCAATTGAAGCCCATTTTTCTGAACTGGACCAGAAAACTTAAATATTCTATGAAGGGTCAAAAACAAGACCTTCGACAGTTTAGGACAAGACAATCTTGCATTACTCGAAAGAGCCATTTGGGATCAATAAGAGATTACAAGTTAGCGAGAACATTACAAATATTACCACACTGAAAACTGATAGGACTTTGTACATGCCTTCCATATGGGGGACACATATCCTGATATTGATAAATAACTGTCACCATTAGGTATATTATCATGTAAACTTTAATCATTGTTAAATAATTCAAATACCTGAATCTGTAGTCATGTTATTATTTAAATCTTAGAAGCTACAATAATACTCAAAATTTTCCTTTGCAGATCCTCGCTATGTTGAAAGAAAAGGTCTGTATATTGGGCAAGGAACTGCAATGATGTCAAGGGCAGCAATGTTTCGTGTAACTGTAGGAGTTGCAGTGGAACTAACGGATAGAGTATATCAGCTTTCATCATTCCACAGTATATCTGAATCTCTTGTCTTTGTTGTAAAATTTCAATAAAGATTTGAACTGTATTGGTTGCTAGTAGAAAGATTGTTCTAAAGATGTTGTGGATATTACAATCATCGTTATTTTATTGATTATTTTATTTTTCTAATTCACTTCACTTTAAATTCACCTTGTTGATGCTAACAGCACTTTGTTCCTATAAAAAATGTTTTCCATTTCCAACTTCGTGTGTTTTATGGTGTTTAGTGATGTATCAGCAACAAGGAGGCTTGTGGTCAATCTAGTTTGTCAAGTGGGTTTTATGAATGGGTCATTGTGCTGCATGTCTTCTTTTACTTGTGTAAGAGTTTTTTTGTGTACATACAGATAAAGTAGACGTACACTTGACTTGTCCGACTTAAAAAAAATCAAGTTTTCCATTGCTTGGTATACCTAATTTGTTCCTACAAAAATTGTTCTCCATTTTCAAATTTGTGTGTTTTAAGGTGTCAAGTAAGTGATGTATCAGCAACAAGGAGGTTCACATTCAATCTAGTTTGTCAAGTGGGTTACACGAATGGGTCATTCTGCTGCATGTCTTCTTATGTATATAAGAGTATTTTGGTGTATATATAGATAAAGTAGACATGCACTTGACTTGTTTGACTTAAGAAAATCAAGTTTTCTGCTGCATCGCATACTTAATTTTTGTTTATCATAAATATGTGGTGTAAAAAAAACCCTTGTATAATAACAGTTCTAAAATTCTTTTTATGATTACTATTGGACGTGGTAATGATTACAAAGTAATACATATATTTCCTTTTTTCAGGACAAGATTTAGATAAACAACTAAACATTTTTTCCATATTATATCTTATGTCCTTGGTGCGTTTTACTTTTTTCTGTAGAAATATATTTGTCATCAACAAATGATCTGGGTTTAATTGTATTATCATATTGTTTGAGATTAACCAAAGAAATCTCTAGTGCAAACATTAGAAGAGTCATCTTTTTTTAGCTGAAAGGGTCATGATTTTGTGTCCTACCCCTTTTTCTCACAGATGTGCTTGAGGGAGATATATTTCTTCAAAATTTGCCCAGCATTGTTGCTGCTCGTGTCCTAGGTTGGTACTTAGTAGAAAACTTCTCCCCATTGCATTTCTATTTTGCCAAAGCTCTTGGAGTTTCTGATTACTACTTACTCTGTTATGTACTTTTCATGCATACTAATTTTTTTTCCTTGTGATATCAATAATAATCTCTTGTCATATTCTCATTATAACTGTTCTCGCTGTCATGCAATATAATTGTTATTTGTCTAAATATTTGTGGACAAAATAAGCTGAGCACTCAAGGAATTTGTTTTAAGTCATTCTTAAAAGGTAGCACTAAAGGATATTATCATGTTTTACCATCAAAATACTGAAGTAAAATATTATATTTGGAAATTGGAAGGTTTGCATTTAGGGACGTATCTATCATTATGTAAACGTGATTGTTACTCAGGCTTTATAAAATGAAATTATAGAGAAAACATTACCACAATTGCATGATGGATTTGAATAGCTGCTATTCTCACCATTTTTTGCCTGATGGAGCTGCAGCTACATTTTTTGTCCTGCAGCAGTACTTGCAATTGCTACTACTAATTTCATTGCTATAGTCACACCATAATTATCATTACCAGCTTCAAAATCATCATGGACGTCCTCATCACCATGAAGTGCAAATTTATTTTTTGTAAGTCTTCAAGGAATAGTATGTAAGTGTGTTCCTATTTCAACTTCCTTTTATGCATTGACATGTTTTTTTAGATCCACAAGAAGGAGAGCATATATTGGACATGTGTGCTGCTCCAGGGGGTAAAACTACTGCAATTGCTATCCTTATGAGGGATAAAGGAAAGATTATTGCCATTGATCGATCCCATAATAAGGTATGATATTTTGTTAATGTAAGACTTTAGTAGTCATTACTGGAAAAGCAGTACATAATTGATCATTCAATGGGTTGGTCTTTAACTCTCAAGGACGAAAAGGCACTAAAATTTATGCTCTAGAATAGTTAAAGATAAATGTTAATGGTTGTTTATGGCAGTGATGAAGAATAAGGCATGTAGGATATATTTAGTGGTATGGAAGTCTCATCTATCAAAATCTTGTCTTTTCATTGGATGGGTTATCAGAAATATGTATATAAATGTAATATATTTAGTGGGTTGTGTTGAAGTAGTGTGCCACCTGTGATGGCCCTATCCTACTTTGCCTTGTCCCTTAGCTTATCTTGAAACAAAAGAGATGGCTTAAGTAGGATGATACATTAGCAATGTCTTTATTATATACACATAATTCTAATACATTATTATACCTTGTAGATTAATCATCAAATAATAAAATTGGCAAACATGTTTGGTTTACCTTGTGAATTTTGTTTACATGAACCACACACACTTTTTCTCTCTCCTCTTCATTTCTTTTCTTTTTGTCAAAATAACCACATTCTCTCAATTTTCTCCTTCTCTATTTTCTTTTTCACACATTCTCTCTCACACAAATCAGCACATGCAGCTTAATCATGTCCCTCTCTCATAGTCCCATCCTTTTCTTCACCTACGGTCTAAAAACCTTAATGGGTTCATGGCAATGGTGTAGTAATGGATGAGGTTTGGATGTGGGTCGAACTGTGGAAGAAAAAAGAAAGTTTTATGAACTATTAGGTATAAAAATGATAGTCCCACATTGGTGGTTTGAAACCTTGATCAGGTCTTGATATGGGTTGTGTTCTCCTTCCCATTAAATTGATTTTTTAAAGTGGATTCTCCTAAAATATAGCAAATGGTATCAGAACCGATATGATTTGAACTAGGACCCATTAAAAAGGCAATCTGGGGTTAGCTAATAATGCCTAGAGCCCAAAGTAAGCCATTGGCCCATCAAAATGGGTAGCATAGAGTATGCCATTGATAAGAGGTTGAAAGAGGCGACCTAAGGTGGGTTGACTAAGGCTAGAATGGTCCACCAATGACTAAAATTTTAATTAATTTATAATATAGAATAATATTTAAGTAAAATTTATCCTCCACATTTTAAACCATTTAGAAATTATAACTCTTATTATTATATTATTCCCATTTCATATAAAAAGTAACATACCCTCAAATAGAAATAAATTTCATTCATGAAAAGTGATTTCTCTTTTTAGTTTTGAACTTTAATTTGTAGCTAATTACTTGTAAAATACTAAATAGAATTTTGTTGATAATTTTAATAGATAAATGTTTAGATTAATGACTACTTTTTTATAATTTATCTACCTTTTACATCTAGTATATACCATAAACAAATGGTTGTATACAGATCAATATTATTTAGGTCAATGAATTATTACCGTCAATAAATAAATAATATTATGTTTATCGTTTATTTTGAACCACGATAATAACAACAACAACAATCTAAGTTATAATCCTACTACATGGGGTTAGCCACATGAATCATTTTCTTCCATGTGCTTCTATGATTATGTATTTTAAACTATTTAAATAAAATATTAATTTGTGCAATGTGTGGAACCATTACTAGTTGCTTCTAGTATGTAGTAAAATTCTTTGATGTAGTAACATCAAAAAGGACACCTGCCTTGTACATCTATTGGGCAATATATCGGAAGTTTTTGCATGATAAGCTTCTTTCATTGAGTTGCTGATGTCTAGTTGTTAGGCTTTCCTCTGATCATTTATAACCTCAACATGATCTCAATCTCATTAAAATCTTTGAATTCTTGTTGGATGTTTTTCTTGTGTTCTTTCTTTCATTTTTTTCTTTCATGAAAGAAAGAATCTCAGTCAACCTCATTTGGGACCTTGATCATAATCATCACATTAGGTATAATCACCATCAATTCGAGCCAAATGTTCTTGAAGCAAGCTATGCCACTATGTTCTTTTCCTCAAAAATTACTCTTGATTCAGTTGGGGATTTTTCGATCTACTCTTACTTCCACTTGTGCTAACATTCATAACAGAGCTTGAATGATTTGCGTAGTAGAATTGTTGGCTGAAGACATCCCAATTCTCAACCAACAATAATCCATTTATAAGAAAAAAACTGTTAATGACATAGAACAAAAAATATATTCAAATAACTCCAAAAAAAATTCGCAAGACAATTATTACTGTATAGACATAATTTAAATTAGAAAAATCAACCAATTGCATAGTCTTCAATTCTTTGTTTGGATGATCAATTCTCATGAAAAAGGTCATGTAGGTACTGAAGTGCAATGATGCAATAATAAAAAATGTCCGATAAAAAGATAAAGAAACTATCTAGTGTTAGGTTTATCATGTGTTATGTTGTGGGTAATGGTCCCACATTGCTTGTGTAATAGTTCTATTTGTGTAACCTCTTTATATAGATGTATTGTATTGGTTAATGAATCATTCTTCTTCCACCATTTATTATCTCTACATGGTATCATGCTTCTTTTATCATTCAATAAGTCTAAGTGTGTTTTAAATGTTTTCTATACGATTTTCAGGTGATGGATATTTATAATCTGGCTTCTGAGATGGGCTTGACTTGCATAAGGGCCTATAGAGTAGATGCATTGAAATCCGTTTGTAGCACCAATGACATTGTTGATATTAGCGTGATGGACCTTAATCAAAGAACCCTATGTGGTAAAAATAAGGATTCAATAATTGGAGGCCTTGGCAATGAAATGCATGGAAGTGCAGAAAATTGCATTGTTCCTTCTATTTTTCACAAATGTGGTCAGTGAATAAATCCTCATTATCTTACCCTTTGATTTCTGGTTGACAAACACACCTAAGATGATAAATGTAGGGAAAGGCTCAATGCTGTTATGTTATTCTCATCCTACAATTTTATGAATAGTGCTTCACTCTTTTATTCTAATGTTGCATAAATCATGTAATTGTGAGCCTTGTCCCAATGATCCATCTAGGGCCAAATGTCAACCTTGTTATCTGATGTAGAGGATTCTCTCATACTGACAAGCAAACAATAAAACAATTAACTGCTTTCTTCAATCTAGATCATGTAAATCATGCATTTTTGTGTATACGCCATATCACAAAAATCATCCATCTTCATGGCTCTTATTGGAATCCCCTATCCATGGGATACTTCTTCTTGAAAGGAGAATGGGTTGAGTCTTATTAAAAAAAGGTTCAGGCAAGTACAAAAAAGGTGATCAAGATCACCCTAAAGCTCAAAAACAGAAAGTAAAAACAATGAACTAAAAGAACAGTTAAGTACAACATATTTTTTTGCAGAAAATAAAAAGAAAGACTTCTAGCCTTGAAGAATACATCTTCCCAATTGCAGGCTTTGATCCCAAATGGTCCAACAGGCCCCATGAACCAGTAATACTCTGTGCATGCGAACTGATGGTTTGCCTTTAATCAATCTAAGAACTCCTGAATCGAAACTCGCTCTGTACCCAAACTGAAGAAGTGAAGATTACCTGAGACTTCCGGAGGATGTAGAGAAATCCAAGTCCTGTTGCTATACTTACAGCAAAAAATAGATGATTTTCCATCTGTCACTGGCAAAATACACATAGGATGTCAGAGTCCCCTGCCCATTTGCTGTGATAAACCATTGTAACCAACCTTCCTTGCGGCGGTAGCCACATGAATCATTTGACCTTCAAAGGAGATTTGGAATGTCACACCAACTTATGAGGGTTCCAGAAGTTACATGGTTTGCTGGAGAGAGTCTTGAAACATGCACTATACTAACTGAGAATGAATTGTTCTTACTTGTGATCCATGTCGAAGTATTCTTTTCCAAGGAGGAAGTCCCTACTTGAGCCAGGGTAGATAAAAGATTGGCCAAACTGACATCTCACCGTCTTTGATTGTCAGATATCCAAATTCTGTGGTCAAGAGTCATTTTTGTAGACCCCAACCTCCTTTTACATAGCAGGTGGATTCAAAGAAAACTTGAAGGAAGAAAATTGAATAGACTGCTGAATTTGAACACCATTTATCCTGCCAAAAATCTGTGGAAGAGTCATCTCCTAGCATAAATCTGGTATTCCCATTAAAGAAGACATCAAGGGACATTACCTGATTCCAAAAATAAGATGAATTAGGTTGCCTAGAGGAAGAGTGTGCATGTTTGCTGTTAACAATGGGTATTCATAGAGCTTTATCTTTAATCCATCTCCTTAGCCACTTACAGTTCTACTATGTAATGGGTCAACCCAACAGTTGGGTTGGGTTGAAGCCCAAACTGCATGAGTTTAGGATTCATAGTATTTAAGGAGCATTTAGGGTTAGGGGTAGGCATCTTTTTGAGGATTGTTGTTGAACACGTGTTGTGGAGATGGCCATCTCTTGAAGCATAGCAACTATATATCATTTCTATTGATTAATTTTCATCATCATAGTTTTAAATCTATTCATTGTTACAATCTTTGATCCCACTCATTACATACTACTATTACTAAGACCTCTCCATAGCCAAGCCCAATTTATTTGTTCCAAGATATTGATTACACTCGTTGGATTAGGGAAACTGACATATGAAAGATAGGAAAACTCCCCAATACACTCTTTAGATGAACCAAACACCTACCAAAGCTCAAATATCTAGGCTTCCACCCTACTAACCTACTATCAGTCATCCACTAGGAAGTGCTAGTTTGTATTGGGGATCTTCTTATTTGAAAGTAGTAATGGGGAAATTATAGAAGATGTTATTTATAGAATTAAAGTAGGATAGATGAAGTAGATAAATGCTTTTAGAGTGTTATGTAATAGGAAGATACCTTTAAAATTAAAAGGAAAATTTTATAAAATTTCTATTCACCTAGCTATACTTCATGGCTTAGAATGTTGGACTAATCATGACCATATGTAAAAGATTAGTGTTTTTGAAATGTGTATGCTTAATGGATGAGTTGTAATACTATAATGGATAAGTTTATGAGGAATTGAATGAGAGTTATATCCATTGAAGATAAGATAAGAGAAAATTGGCTTTAGGTGGACTGGTCATATCTTTTGAAGATCAAAAAATGCACCAATTAAGAGAGAAGAATTAATTAGTGTGGAAGAAATTAAAAGTAAAGGTAGACTTGAAACTACTTGGTTAGAACTTATAAGAAAAGATTTAAGTTATGTAATTTAACCAAAGATGTGACCAATAGAAATATATGTTAAAAAAGGATTCGTGTAGCTGACCCCACATAATAAGATGTTTGGATTGTTACTGTTATTCATCCATCATGCAAACTATTTCTTGCTCATCTACCCTCGTAGGACAAAGTAGTTGCCCAAGGGGAATGATGTTTGCTGACAAACTTGTCTCCATTCTGGTTGAAACTAGTGCTTGCATTGGTAGGATCTCACCTTTGCCATTGTTGAGTGTGCTTCCCTTCTGGTCTTCCCTCAAAAAGCAGCCCCCTTCCCATATGGTTGACTGGGTTGAACCTAGTGAAGTTATCCATCCCCATGCTTGGAGAACATCAAGTTGATTAGAGTTGTTCTTAATAGCCTACAATTTGAAAATATAAAAAACCAAATAGCAATGATTTTCATATAAAAACAAAACAATCTTGCTAATGGCTAAGAACAATAGGAAGGAGACAATAGGGTTATGAAGTAGAGTAGGAGAAGTTGATTTCATAAAAAAATAAAAGAGTGCGCTAGGAAAGCTAGACAATTTCTACTTTGACCGTGAAAGCAAAAACATAAGCAACTATGGCATGACGAAAACAAACAACTAAACTAAGAGGGAGAAAGAGGGGGAGTGAGAGATGACAAAATTATCACAAAAGAAATTATCTTCTTTTTTGTCTGAGAAGTAGAGGCACACTTGTGCATAAAATTCCTATGTTGCAAGAGAGAATGAGAGACTGGTTAGGTGAAGATCTCTGACATGTATGTGTAAAAGGAGGACAACAAGAGAAATCCATGCGTGACATATTTCTTGAAATTTTCTTCAAATTTTGAATTGTGGCCCTTTAACAGAGAAAGGAGGCTTCCTTGATTGTATTGGATCTCCACAATAAGATAACTTCCTTTTTATTTGGATTTGCAATTTCCCTTGATGGTTCCTTCTTGATTCTTTCTTAATTTGAATCTCCAAATCAACTTGATTCCTCCTTTTAAATTGAATTTCCCAACATGAAAATCGATGTAGATGTGTGCAATATTATTATGGCATATGAATGGGAAGTGTTCTTCTAAGAGCCATCCTGACTTTCTCCTACATCACTGAAGCTTACCACCAGTTGCCTTTACTTTTCAATTCTCTATCTTTCCACCTCCATTAAACTTTCTACTTTCCTTCACCTTCTCCATCACCCTATTCATAGCATATTTTATATTTCGTTTGATTTATCTTTTGCAATATAGGAAATGAGTATGTTACTTTCTTATTGTATTTAATATTGAAGAGCTTGTGTTGTGAACCAAGAATTGAAGAAATTTGCTTTATTTCACTAAGTTCTTGTAGTGTTTGACTTTTTTTCAAGAGCACATGATAATGGTCTTCAAAAAAGAAGGAAATGAGCACAGATAGTAGTATTAAACCAGGATTGAGTTGTGTCTGTTAAAATTTTTATGATTTACTGAGATTAAAAAGTAATTTTCTCTTTTCTCTTTTCCTTATGGGTATTTACTAATTGAAATAATTCTTTCCATGCAAATTCTAGATCTCTGATATCTGTTTCTCAGGTTAAAGTTATTTTAAGCTTGCTTCATACATATACAGTCTCACCAAAGGCAAACCAATGATTTCTTTTTTTTGGAATTATCCTTCAGTGCAGAAGAGCAAACCCAACCAGGGTTATCACATTAGTTATGGTGGTGATATGAAAAATATTCGACTAGTGAGAAATGGACGTGGAAAGAGTAACCGTACAGGGTTTTGTGTAGAAAAATTGAAGGGCTTTCTTCCTAACACTTTTGACAGGGTACTTCTAGATGCTCCTTGTTCTGCCCTTGGCCTAAGACCAAGACTTTTTGCTGGGGAGGTATAAGTTTCTTTGTCAAGGTTATTGTCATTCACTTTATTCACATATAATTGCAAATAATGTTGTTGTCTTGGTTCTTTATACTTTTGGAGTTTACTACCATCATTTTCTCTCCAAAAAAACTTAAAAATATGTACCCTCAAAGTTCGCTGATATTTTGACTTGTAGTTTATTATTTAAAAAATCTCTGGATCCCCTATTCTGACCCTAGACCATCCAAGAACATTGATGTTTATAATTGGGTGAAAAAGAAGGAATTCACACACAAATTGATTTGGAAGTGTAAATCTCCTCCTTGCCAGTGGTCCTCATGCATAGCAGGCTTACCACCAAAGTTTGATGTGGCAAATGTGTAGGTAATTCTGATATGCTTATGCCCTTTGTCACCAAGAGAATGAGTGAAGTGTTCATTTATTTTTTGGCTGTGGAAATATGGACTTTGGAGAAAGTAGTATCTAGTAAGTTGGGAAGAGAGCCTCCCCTTAAAATCTAACCTTTGATCTGACTAGAGAGGTCCAGGTGTAGACAAGAGAGGTTAGCTCCACTTGGTTCTGTGTCATCCTACAGAGACTATCAATAAGGGAGTAGTAAACATCAAGCTCATCTACAAGCTCATAGAGAACTGTGATAAGCCCATGAACTGTGCAATCACCCTATTGTAAACTGAACAAGTGTTTGCACATTTTGAAGACATTTGAAATGTTCTTTTCGTGGCTATAGGTAAGTTGTATCGTGTCTTAAATTTTCTTAATTGTTCGTGGCATCATCGGGTTGTGTTATCAGCATATCAGTCATCATACTAGTTGCCCTTGTTGTTGAGACAATTATTTGTGAGGTGCTTAACCTTTTGATGGGGTGCGATGAAAGTCTCAAAACTTTGTACCCAAAAGCAACAGTTTTTCCATTAACTTTTCAAAGGCCCTGCTATGAATCTTCACTGACTCGCAAGTAGCCATAGATACCACAGGAAAACATCATTACCCAGCTCTGACCTGAATTGAAAGAACAGACTGAAGTACCTTGCCGGTAGACCGCTGCACCTTGATGTGTGAATTTGATGGGTCTACACATTGATGATGACAAATGTTGTTAGTGTCTAAAGTATGTATTCTGTACTAAAACAACCTTCAGGGTATATTGCTCTGGTAGAGAATTGAGTCTGTTTACTTCAGAAGGCTGTTTATGAACTTAAACAAAGCTCAAGAGCTTGGTTTGAAAATTTAGTTTGGTGATGCTGCCACATAGTTTCAGACCATGTGCAGTAAAGCCCTCCATCTTTAACTGGAAAAGTTTTCCAAGTTGTGTTAAGCCATTTATGTAGATAATATATTGTTGACTGGTAGTAACATGGTAGACATTCTCGTAACAAAGTCCTTCTTGGTGTAACATTTTGCTATCAAAAATATGGACAAGCCTAAATACTTATTGGGGATAAAGTATGTCTATAAAAAAGACAAATTGTCACTTTTACAGAGAAAATATGGGCTATACTTGTTGGAGGAAATAGAACCCTTGGGTTGCAAGCTAGAATCCACTATTGTGGAACAAGATCCACCATTCTAGGACACTACTTAAGAATTATTTCAAGATGTTGGGGGTATTTCAGGTTGATCAGGAAACTTATTTACTTTACTGTTATTCAACCTGATATCACATATGTTGTTGGACTACTAAGCCAATTCATGCAGGAACCTAGAGAAGTGCACTGAAATAGAGTTATTATAGTTCTATCCTATATTAGAGGGAATCTAATAAAGGATTTGATTTATTCCAAGCATGGACACTTGCATGTTGAGGTCTACTCCAATTCAGGATATGAAGGAGATAAAAGCAATAGGAATTCCATGTCAAGTTATTGTGGTTGTATTGGTGGAAACCTTGTGACATGAAGTAAAAAGCGAAATGTTATATCTAAATCAAGTGTTGGGGCAAAAATACAAGTCTATGTCACAAACAGCTAGCAAGATGGTTTGACTTAGATCTCTTTTAACTGAACTTGGTGTACAGGTTCATCTTCCTATGAATACCCTGCAACAACCAAACAGCTACCTATATTGCAAGTAATCATACCTTACGCTAGGTCTTTTACAACAAACAGCAGATATCTTTACCAAAGGTTTTAGTGTTAGTGTTTTTAATGATCTATGTAACAAATTGAGATTATTTGATGCATATGCTCCAACTTGTGGGGGAGTGTTAGTGTGTGTAAAATATGTATTCTATATTGGACCCAATTCAGCCCTTTTCTATATATATACTCTTGTATTAATGTAATTAGGGTTCATGGTGTTAATTACATCACTTAACAAATGCATCTAGGGAAGTTTAAAAGAATGACATGAATAGCAATTTGACTGCCAGCATTGCTCTTCAATCAGGGATACGGGAAAGAAGGGTTTGTGTGAACTGGTTGGCAGGTTTTGGGCTAAAGAAGGGTGCCGGTGGTGGCATTTTTGGTGTTGGGGAAAAAGCGAGGAGATGGATGACTTGCTGGGGTTTCTTGTTCCTGGTTGCTACGGCTAAGGTTGGGTCTTAAGTTTCCCATATGTGCTAATACCATGTGAAGACAATAATAGGTAGAAGATTAATTCATATTGATAATAACTAAACCTCTATAAATAGAGGTTACATGGTGGGACCTTATATACAAATTCCAATGTGGAAGTATTGCCATACTTATTGCATGATAGCTACCCACATATACCACCACATAATATCTCTGAAAAACTTAGTTGTGGTTACTGATGAACAAACAATAACAACAACAATAATAGTCCACAAGTCATAATTCCACTTTGTGGGATTGACCACATGAATCCCACTATGTGGTTATTGATGAATCTAACAAGTAATTCAAATCTACCTCAAAAAAATAGAGACAAGGGTTGCTTGAAAGAAGTAAACAACATCATACTTTGTAGGTTCTAGAAGGTCTGTTGCACTCTTTGATAGTGGATTTTTACAGTTGTAGGCTGTTGCAGGTGATGCTTGGTTTGAGAAGTGCTTCTGGAGGTTTAGGTAATGGCTGGAGAAGGTGGTGAGAAGAAAATGGGTGTAGCTGGGGAAAATCAGTTGCAAACCTGTGTCAGTCAACATATTGAAAATGTCTATTGACATGAATTTTTATTGTGTGAAAAACTCACTGAATGAATGAATGCGATTAACATGGGTTCATGTGACTGATGTGGTGTAAACTCAACATGAGCTACATTTTACTTTCAACATATTGAAAATGTCTATTGACATGAATTTTTATTGTGTGAAAAACTCACTGAATGAATGAATGCGATTAACATGGGTTCATGTGACTGATGTGGTGTAAACTCAACATGAGCTACATTTTACTTTCAACATATTGAAAATGTCTATTGACATGAATTTTTATTGTGTGAAAAACTCACTGAATGAATGAATGCGATTAACATGGGTTCATGTGACTGATGTGGTGTAAACTCAACATGAGCTACATTTTACTTTCAACATATTGAAAATGTCTATTGACATGAATTTTTATTGTGTGAAAAACTCACTGAATGAATGAATGCGATTAACATGGGTTCATGTGACTGATGTGGTGTAAACTCAACATGAGCTACATTTTACTTTCAACATATTGAAAATGTCTATTGACATGAATTTTTATTGTGTGAAAAACTCACTGAATGAATGAATGCGATTAACATGGGTTCATGTGACTGATGTG
>JAMKPZ010006374.1:0-22155 GCA_024699675.1 Amphibolis antarctica | reverse complement strand
TTTTTCACGACACCTAATTTATTAGATCCCCCCCCCCCCCCCCCCACTCCCCCAATTTAATGGATTTTAGTTTTTTTTATAAAATTTCAGTTTTTCTTTAATTTCAAAATTTATAATCTTCCATTATTTTAGATAAAATTATCTTATTAAAATTATTTTTTATTTATTTATGATTTGTAAAACATTTCCCATTATTTTAATTGTATGGTTAATGTCCTTTTTTTATAGCTTATTAATTTTTTACTTTTATTGTGAAGCTTCTTTTTTAATAATTTATATTTCATTTACAAGTTCAAATATCTACCAAATAAAATTTCCAATATACTGTCCTTTACACTTTGTTAGAGCATATGAATAATAAATCCTTATATGGTTCTTAGGATTAGGCTAAGGTTTTATGTGGATCTGGTATCACATTGTTTATTATGTAATAATTCTCTTGTATGCTTTGTACATAAAGGGAAATTATTAATTAATGAAATCAAGCAACTCTTTCACCTACTCTTGTTTCCACATTCATTTTCACTTATAATTTACATGGTACCAAAGCTTAGATCCTTGAGAGAGAAATCCTTGTTGTTGTTACTCTACTGTTGGTGACGCGGAACTTCAAATTCTGACTTCTGTTAATTTTTTCTCTATTTTTATTTAGCTTCCTGTTCGTCTATCTCATCCTTCCAAAACCCTAGCCATATTCCCTTATACCAAGTCACAACCATTGTTGCAGGTATTGTTGATGACCCCTTCCATTGCCACCAAGGCTTATGGTACCCCTTCTTGTTACCACCAACATTGGTGACCCTCTCCAAAGCACCTCTCTTCTAGCATTGTTGACCTCTTTCAGAAGCCTTACATTGCTTTTGCCTCTACCTGTCATTGCCATCCACTGCAACAACCATCAATATTGTCCTCCTTGTCATTGCTTTTGCCTCTAAAGCTCTTGCCTCCTGTAGTTATCCTTGATAATGGCATATGTTTCATTTCATGCTATGAATGTTGCCTCTAGCAATGCCATCTTTGCTGTTTCTTGTGATCCCCTGATAATGTTCACCCTTCGGTACTCTCCATGTGGTTAGAGGATTTTTGGATGTAGGTTGAGAATAGGGGGATGAGGTTACATGAGTTAAAAAAGGAAAAAAGAGTGACATCACATGATTGTTCAAAAAAGTGATAAGAATAGGAAAGGGAAGGGGAAGTGAGAGAAAAAGGAGTCCAAAGAGTTGTGTCAAAAAAATTGTTGGTGGTAGAATTTTGAAAAAAGAAAAATTGAAGTCTACTACAATTGAAGTCTTAAAAAGGTCTCTCAACCACAAGGACACTGTTTTAGTGGTTTACCTCTTCAGTGCTTACCACAAGTATCTATGTTTATTTTGTTGTTTACTGTTATGTTTGGGTCTATTACAAGTTAACTATCTTTGGTGCCTCAGTTTAGGAGGGAGTGTCTGAGTGTGTGAATAAATGCATTCTTATATTGATCTTAATGTTAGGTTAAGTTAGGGTCACTAGTGGGTGTAGCCTCACTAGAGTGTAATTTAAATATTTTCTCTATGTAACTTTTATATATGGAGGTATATTATTAGTCTATAAATCAACTCTTCCCCCTACTCTTGTGTTCACACTTATTTTCTCTCCCAATCTACAAACTTTATGAAGTATTCAACTAATGCTTTATTTTTCATGTAGGTCCTCATCCAAAGGCCAATTATTACCATGTCAACAATGAGTTGAAGATGCTTGAGCGATTTGGGTATGGAGAAATGATATCCAGATTCTCTAAGTTTCTCATTTCATTGATATTTACCAAGTGGACGAGTCTGTAGGTATTTTCATTGTAGGACTAATCTTTTTTTTTCAGAGGAAGGAGTTTTGTCATAAAATTTGAAGGCTCTTTCAGAAGTGGCAATTCTAATTGCTTTATTTTGGAGCATGTGAGGCATGATAGGCCAGAGGTGATTTTTATATAGTAGTTATATTGGGGTTAGACTTTGATAGGGTGTATGAATAAATTCACACTCTTCTTTTTAACTTACAATTTCGTATTTGATTGCAGATACTGAAGAAAGTAATAGACATTACAGAGTTGCAGTGGTATGGTTACTGCATGTTCAAGGCCCTCGTATCCCTGCATAAGCAGGTAAGAAGATCCGTAACTGAACTTTCAAGCTTTTTGTAAATGTCCTTTCTCACGAATTTTTTGGCATTGCTATGCAGCAAATTGTTCATAGAGATGTCAAACCAGGTAATTTCCTCTTTTTGCGTGAACTTAACAAAGGATACCTCATAGACTTCAATTTAGCCATGGTCAGTTCTAATCTTGCAGTTGTACTTTCATTGTTGTAAAAGGACATTGGGATTCATTGTTAATTGTATGTTCGTGTTTCCTACTTTTTTGCAGGATCTACATCATAAGCATCACCCAAACAGTAAGCTACACCCAAACAGTAAGTAATCAAGTTACCTATTTCTTGTGAACCTAAAATGCATCAAGATTTATATTTAAGTACTAATCAATGTTGTAAATATCGAAAATGAACATTATACAGATTGGAAATTTTAAAAAATGGTGTTTAAAATGTTAAAAATGGTGTAAAAATGAATGAATAGGCATATATATATATATATAACTATACAAGCGTCATAGAGATCAAAATAATTGAATAAACTAAATTGTAATTCAATTAAATGCAATAAAATTCTAATGAGATTATACTTTTTTGGTGTTTCCTATTATGATGTGATAATAATTAAAAACATAAGTAATACCCTTAATTGCAAATTGGATCGGAGCTTATATTTGGATTACAATGAGTAAACCTTTTTCAAGCATTTGACATTCAAATTCATTAAAGAAAATAAACTACAAAGTTATTTAGATGATAAATAAAGATGATGCAAAGAATAAAAAAAAAAAACAAAGCTAGACCAAGATTCTTTGTAACAAAACCTAAGGCAAAGAAAAGTAGAAATTTAAATATTGGAACTATCCCCATCAGAGAACATGCTAGGATGCTAAGAACAGATGCAAGTAGGCCTACATGATGTCATCACCCCTGTTGATTAATTGAAGCATTGGTCTAGAATATGAGCACTTCGATCACATGATCCCTCTCATCCATTAATGAGCACTCCTCTTATTCCTGTTCAACTATCTGAGCCACCAACTTGCAAGGGATATCATAACCTATATTTTTCTCTAATAGCTATGAAGTCATGGATCTCTCTTCTGTAATTTCCAAAATTTCTCTACCGTTATAACTATTGACTATTTAGTAATTGATAATTATTATTATGATGATTAACAAAACATTAATAGATTAGTAAAACACTATGAAAGATTTGTTTGCAGTATCATTGAACAATATTTGGTAATATAGTGACCATACTTAGCATCATAAAATTATTAATATTGTTTCTTATTTTCCTCATCTACAGCATTATAATATAAAAAGGAAGCACTTGATTGTGTATAAAATTTAAAGAAATCATGTGATAATAACTGTGGCTTAGTTTAATTAAAATTATAATGTTTTAAATATTTATTTAAAAGAAAAATCAAGAAGAATAACAGTTTTTTTGAAAAAAGAAGAAGCACTGGTTTAACTGGCTGGTTTGATTGATTAGTGTGAACTGGTTTTTTCTGGTTTGAGATGGTTTGATGTTGATTTCGGTTTTTTTTATAAAAAAGTTTAATGATCATTGGTTCTGGTTTATTCAGTTTAATTGGTTGTCTCTGTCCAATTTCAATAACATTGAAACCAACTGAAGAATTCACCTTCATTGGGGCTATTAGGTTTCAAATGAAGCTTGCAAAATTGACTTGCGAAATTGACTTGAAGCTTGCAAATGATCTTTTACACTGACTTAAAACTCTACTCCATTGCAACTTCAAAGAGCCAAGAATAGAAGCATCTTACGGCCTTCACCGTAGAGTAGGTTAGTATGATATGAAAATTTGATATCCTTGACATCCTTGTGATAAGCAATTTCCCAAACTAGTGTAGTGTCATGATTTGCGGGACATAACAACTTTACCATCTTTTTTGAGCAACACAATCATTTTTTAAAGGGGAAATATGGAGTTTTATATTTATTGCCACACAAAAAAGACATTTGATTCACAAAAGGCGTGTTTACTAGTTTCAAACATTGTAGAGAGTTAGGAGTTAAGTTTCGTTATCAAATAGTGTTGAACTCTATAGTGAATTGTGAGATAAAAGTTTGTGTATAGGAGTTTATGTGGTGATAATGATGCGTAAGAATTTGTGTGAAGTTGGAGTTATAATTGAAAGATCATTACCAAATGAAGTTAAAGTTTCCACCAATTGGGGTTTGAGAGGATTCATATGTCAGTCCTATTACACCATAGGTGGAGAGAATGTTTTCAAAGATTCAACCCCATAATGTGTAATAAATAGTTTACTTGTATTACTGTCCTTTCTGTTACATCTTGCATTGGTCTCTTTCAAAAGTATTTTAGAACTGATGTGAATTTTTGTTTAGGTGGAGCACACATCAAGCCAAAGGGTGGCTTACTTCAAGCCATTTCAAACAACAAATCTTGCCCTCCCACACATTCTAGAAAATCTTTGAATCATAAATGTGTTGACGTAGATACGAATGTGAATAAGAGCTTAAGAAAAAAGGATAGGAATGGTGCACATGGTGTTGCAGATGCTGACACTAGAAAATTTGGGAGCCAAGCTGCAGATGGCTCTGGCTTAACATCAGTGAAGGATGCAACAAGCACTAGAACTTCAGTGGAGAGGTCAAGGGTCCCAATCCTATGGAATGTGAGGAAAGAACTTAAGAGTTTGGTTCAAGAGGTAATGCAAAATTCCAACCAGCAGACTCTTGCTCCAACTTCTCAAAGGAAGAGGATAGCTGCCCCTGTTGGAAAAGAGGAACAGATGGTAGCTTCATTGACTCCGATGCCACTTCATTCTAATGGAATTCCAATTTCTAGCTATGCAATGCTAAAAGATAGAGGTCTGTTTTTAAGCTTTTGCAATGGAATATTTTCTATATTTCATATTTGATTTGATTTTCCTCGTCATTTCTAGGTGATGAGAGGCACAAAACTGAAGGACCTTGTGTTGGAACAAAAGGTTTTCGAGCTCCAGAGGTACACTGATTTTTTGCATCTAATGCTTTTGCAAAGTTGCCTTAAATCATTTGGTCACTGAATTCTATAATCCAATCACGCAGGTATTACTGAAATCCATTCACCAAGGATGCAGGGTAGATGTATGGTCTGCTGGGGTTACCTTACTCTATTTGGTGATAGGACGTGCACCTTTTGGTGGTGACCCTGAACAGTAATTTCTCGTTAAAGAACACTATGATTAGTGATCACCCTCGCTACCTTCTGACATCGTCACTGTTATTTGTAGAAATATGAAGGAAATTGCAAAACTGAGGGGCAGTGAAGATTTATGGGAAGTGGCTAAGTTGCATAACCGTGACTCTTCATTCCCCACGGTACGATGATGCATATTGTATTCTCATTTGATGAAGTGCTTTTCTTCACACAATTTTAATATTTTCAGGATTTATTTGATGTTCAGTCAGTGAAATCCATGGAATTGAAAAACTGGTGTCAAAAAAATACAAAGCGACCTGAGTTCCTTGAAATGATACCTGATACACTCTTTGATCTAATCGATAAATGCCTGACAGTAAATCCCAGGCTAAGGATCAGTTCAGAGGAAGCACTGATGCACGATTTCTTCTCTCCATGCCGTGAGAGGCTGAGGAAACAGAGACTCCTTAGACAGGCTAATAGCTGTCAGGCGTGAAGTCAGGTGAGAAAAATTTCTTCCGAGGTTGACGCCTAAGAAACTGCACAACCCGTGGTTCTTACCACTTCATGTAGTTGCTGTAAATCCACAATGTTTTTTTTTTATAACCCAAAATATCGTTGGGTATTTACTAAATTGTTTCCAAGCATTGTATATGTATTCTACTTGGTTGAAGTGATCTATAAATGATTACATTTGTCTCCTTAGAATAATGCTATGCTTTTCTTTCTACTTCAACGTAGTGATGCAGCATTGTGGTAATGCCAAAAGCTGGTGCAAACGACATCAAAACCAATTTTTTAAATGCAATTGAATTTTATTTTAACATTTCGAAAGTTTTCGCCTTTTCTTTTACATTTTTGATTACATGATTTTCTATTTTTTTTGGTCAACTTACTGTTTTTTATACAGTTGAGGGATCTGTTTGTACAAAGCTCTTGTATCCGTGCTCCACTTGCAGTTCCAACGTCTGTATCCATGCAAAGTAAGTACTACGTAAGGTCGTATTCTGGTGGTGGGCCAATCAACATTTAATTTTTACTGATTTTAAGTCATGACTCCGTTCTTTTTTTTTCACGTGTATCACGACTTATATGCGCAAAAATGTAAATAGGATCTTTCAGTTTTCTCATAACTGAAAGATTGATTGGTGCGTAGGGTCATAATTTAAGTCCAATGCTAAGGCACTGGATATGACGGTCAGGATTCTCAAAAATTGAAGGCTTTTATGTAAACTGAGTTTGCGAGACGATTGTACGATAACTAAAAATATAATGGGCTTTTGAGTTGAATTTATGATGAGCGACAGTGCTTTAGCAATTCACCGTTCAAATTTTTCTTGATTAAAGAATGCTAGTTAATGATTCATATTGTGCATAATTATCTCTTCATTATTCGTTTTGTAAATGAAATTAAAATTATATAATAATTACATAATAATTTAAGTGACAACAATTTATATATTAGAATCTGTATAATAATAATGACATTAAAAATAATTTTAAAAGTTGAAACCAAATAAAAACTTCATTCACTAACCTTATTTCTTTACTTCAAAAGTAAGGAAAAGTGATTTTCAGATGAATGATTTTAAAATAAAAGAAAAATAATTTTAGTAATAAAATAAGTAGATTGAAAAATAAGAATATTTTTGAAAATCAGAAGTAAGAGGAAGTAGTCCTTTTCTTTTACGTTAAGTATTCTCATCATAATCCCTTCAATCTCATGCTCAAACATGCTGAAGCAGGTTTAATCACAACACACACACCACACTAATCCATTCTTCTCTTCTTTTTTTGTTTTAAAAAAACACGTCTAAGCATGCTTAACATAAATATTCGACCACCAGTTGAATGCCTCACCCGATACATCATTTCTCCTTAAGAATTTCACGGAATACCTCTTCGTCTAGCTACTTGGACAACAATCACACGTTCTGAAGAACACGAATACAAAATAATTGAAGGCAACTCCATAGCTTTTCTCAAGACTCAAACTACCACGTATCTAAATATTTCTGCATAACGTATATTTCTCTTAATTTGAGACACGTTACAATTCCATATCGTACTCGTCTCCATCCTTCGCCGATGGTCAAAAGACTTCTCGATGGAAAAATCGACGCCGTCAACGGTTGCAGTCGCAAGATCGACGACGACGACGACACTCCAACAACTCCCCTTCGAGAATCCACGCGCTTTTCTTCTTTGTTTTTCTGAACAAAATTGACGAGAAGAAGATGTACGCCTTGGGATTTCGCGTAGGCTTCCGCGTTTTAAAAGGTCGAGTTAGGTAAAATAAGTTTCGTATTTTTAAGGAATTATATAATTTAAGATATAAGTATTTTTATATAATTTTTAAATATAAAATATTAAAATTATTAAATAAATATTGGATTACTGTAACGTCAGTAAAAAAACTCGTAAACAAATACGTCTTTTTCCAACGATACTACTGTTCCATGTTTATTTCCTCGTAACACAAAACGATGTATGTAGACGTGTACAGGTGTTTTTTTAGATGATCGAAAAGTATAGTTATAAATCTATAAAAGACTTTTGTTTACGTGAGGATTTTTACAATATCACTTTAATAATTTTATTTCTTGTATAACTTATTAATATTTAATAGGCAGGTCGTCGATCTCATCAGTAAATTTGACTGTCTTTTTATAATATTATTATTTTGTCTGTATTCAAATATAAGATTTTCTTTGGTTAAAAGTCTTGCAGAGGAGGAAACATAAGCTATGCTATACATGATTTATTTACGACTACTCCATTTATACGTGTGACGTAATATAATGTCATTAATAACAAGTCTCTATAGTACAAACTAATTTTTTATGAATATAATTAAACTTTGAAATTCAATTATAAGAAAAGAATTATATTTCCTTGGAACATCACTTAATTAATTGAAGGTAAACCTAAATGATGAAATTAATTTTGTATATGGCTGGTCTCATAATTTATTTAGATTTACTTTAAATAATCGAAAGAAATGTCTTTTGTAATACGAAGATAAACTTTACCGTAGTGTAAGATTATTCCGATAATATTGTAATAGTTAGAAAGCCTGGAGCCCAGCTTACACAGGCAAGTTCAAAACTGCGTTATCTTAAAATAATAATATTTTTTTTAGCCCAGCTTACACAGGCAAATTCAAAACTGCGTTATCTTAAAATAATAATATTTTTTTTAAAAAATAAAATCTAACGGCCCTCCGGCTTCAGTTCGGGGTTGGGTACGTACGCAGAGACGGTAAAGCCGATGGCATCTTCGGTCAACAACTATTCCTCTGCTTTGCAGAAGCTGCCGCCTTCGTAACTTCTTCGTTTCCAGAATAATCCGGAGTGGTTGATGAAGGAATTGCGCATCGGTTTGGTTCGGGTGGTCAAAATATTGCAGAGGATTAGGTGATCCGTCACATCTGACGACGGCGGATGATGAGGTTGCCACATGACTGTAGCAGCTGTGGATGGAGCGCGGAAGCATATGCGACCTGCAGCGGCCGGTCGTCCATCCATGTATGTGCGTACACCCTACTGCATGTGGTCGGAATGACGAGAGCCGTATCGGATCGAAACAACTCTTCTCAGATCAAACGAAACGGCAACCACTGCACACGCACAGAACGAAGAGTCAATGCATATTTGTTTGTTAAAAAAGATTGTCCACTTCGTACGACAACATATTCAAAGATTTGTATACTTTTTAATATATAAATTTTTATTAATATAATTATTATATAATTTTATCTTTATTTACGAAATTAACTTTAACTTTAATTTTATATTACTTTTATGATTGATTGAAACTCCTCTTTTTAAATAAGATCTAATAAAATCTCGACTTCCATGTGGAGCTGCTATGGCTATGATGCGAAGGTAGAGCCGAGAGATTTTTTAAACAAACGGCGGAAGAAAGAGAGAGAGGAGTTAGGTGAGGGAGATGACGGTGAGGGGTCCGATATCTACATCAGTTCATACGTCATGTGGTCAATATTGGAGGTTCTGGACGGTAGCATTTTCAAGTTGCTTTTCTTTTTAAATTAATGCGTTTTTAAACATCCACCTCTTTTGAGAATTATGATTATTTTTTTAACCATTAAAGTGATATTCTTGAGAAATTTTTCACTTAAATTTAAGGTTTTGGATCTCAAAATAATATATTTTTTAAAAAAAAGAGAATCATGATTTTTAAAGATAAGATGTGAAGTGCATGATAATTCACGTTTATTAATTGGGGTAAGATTTTCGGAACTGCGAAGTTGATGAATATAGGAGGACAAAGCGCAGAAAGAAAAGAGAGAGAACATCAAATGCGTGGGGGTAGTTCCGTAATTACAGCAAATGTTTGTTCTGACGTGCACATGTGTGTACGCGCGTACACTTTCTATATATACGGGTGGCAGCACCATCTGTTCCGCAGAACGGACGCGTCGCCATACATACGTGGTTTCTTCGTCGTTCGCATTCAGCCATGGAAGCAACGACCAAGATGGTGGTGGGCGTCGTCGCGCTGGTCCTGGCCTTCGCTGCCGTCCCCGGGTATGCCACCGATCACACCGTCGGTGGTAACTCCGGCTGGACTCTCGGCTTCAACTACGGCACCTGGGCTTCGGGCCAGACCTTCACAGTCGGCGACAAGCTCGGTAAGTCATCGATCGTGACCGATCGACGCATTCGTTCCGATCGATTTCGAGTTCGTCTGATCGACTTTAAATAACCCATGCAGTATTCAATTACGTGTCGACCCACACGGTGGACGTGCTGCCCAGCAAGTCCGACTACGACAGCTGCAACACCGCCGACCCGACGAAGACGTACACCAGCAGCCCCACCACCATCACCCTTTCCAAGCCCGGCACCACGTACTACGTCTGCGGCACTTCCAACCACTGCCAGCTGGGAATGAAGCTGGCGGTCACCACGGTCGCCGCCGCCTCCTCCGGAGGCACCACTCCCCCACCTTCCTCGTCTTCCTCGCCGACGACGCCTTCCACCACTCCCACGACGCCCAGCACACCCGCAACAACCACTACGCCGCCGACGCCTTCTGCCGCCACCAGCGTCGTCGGAGGAGGAGGACAGGCGCTCCTGGCTGGAACCGTGTTCCTGGTGGGCCTTGTCGCTCTTTTGGGCTAGGAAAGAGGCAGTGCCGGCGGCTACACACACACACACATATATACGTAAACACATAGCTATTGTTCTTTAGTTCCATTCTTGTGATCGATGTCTCTTCTTCCCTCTGATTTTATCTTGTACCCACCCGATCGAGTAGAGCGTGGATTTGGTTACGATTGATTGATTTAGACCTCTATAATTATTTACAATAACAATGATCAGAGCATCTTTCTGTTTTGGTTCTCAGCGACTTTGCGGTAGGCGTTTGCTAAGAAATCCCTTTTGCATGACTGCATCGCCGCACTCCTAAAATTAAATTCTTTCTTAAAATAAGACTCAAAGTTCATCGCATTATACTTCGTGTAAGACTAATTCAATACTTTCCCACGCTTGTAACGAATCAAAGTGATTTACGGAAGCAATTTATAGAACACGTATAGTCACCTTAACTTTGATATCACGTTAAAATACACTTTCAAAAGTATATTGAATAATTAAAGAAATATCTTTCACCGTATAAGATCTAAAGTTCACCACATTACACTAACCCAACAATAATCCATCAATTCACAACAAAGAAACTTGCTCAAGTTTTTTTCTTAGATAATTAGAAATGTGGTTCGGAGTGTGGGCTAAGAGAGGCACAGGCATTATCCTACCTGTATTTGTTTAAAAAATATGGATAGTTTATGTAATTTACTCAAATGGCCCGCCTCACCTAATCCTCCTTTGTCTTTACTCGTCGTTGCTCTTTATTTATATTTCCCACCCTTCATTTTTTTCCTCACCACCACCAAACACAACTGACCCCACTCTCTCCTCTCACTTTCAAAAGTCCAGTGGTAGGTAGACCAGAGAGAAGGAAAAAGGGGAGGAATGGACGGAAAGAGGAGGTTGAAGCAATGGAAAATGAGAGGCTGGGGGCAGAGAAGAGGTAAAAAGTTGAAGTAGAAGGTGAGGCATAGAAATCACAGGAGCAGTAATGAGTACAAAAGAGTAAACCCTAACTACAAGAAAGAGTACATCAGCCACAACATTTAAAGATGACATGTATCTTGAATAAAACAAATTAAGACACAAGGGGTGGGTGCAAAGAGAGCTTACCAAAATAATAATCCTTCCTTTCGCAGCTTACCCACAAGCTTTTTTTACATAGCTTCAGACAGCAAACCCTCCGGTGGGAACAAAGATCAACAAGCTTAACAGAGAGATCTTCCGACAGAATTGGGTGGAGTTGAAGATGCAATCAAGCCAGCTACTACTGAAATCCACCACAAAGCAGGTGTCACGCTGTACGAGACCCTAAATCACACCATCTGGATCATAGATACCTCCTTCAGTATAATAAGCAAAGAAAACTCACCACAATTTGACAACCAACTAATGAAAGCAATCCTCTCAACATCATCATCTGTGTTGTTATCCTTTCCGGGGTTTTTTTCTTTTCTTGTTCTTCTCCACTGTCTTTCAGATAAGACTTCTTGGTGTGCCCCTTCTCTGTTGATGTTGAAAGTTATAGTTAGATTTGTATCAAATAAATGGTTAAGATGTAAATTTTACAGAAATCGCCATGCAGTTGTAAAAAATATCGTACAACTGAAAAAAGTTGAAAATAAATAAATAAATAGTTGCTATACATACTGTTCATTCAACATTTTTGTTAACAAATAAAAAAACAATGCAATTATTTTTTAAAAGTACAACCCCAAAGTTAATTAGCACTGTAATGTAACTGCACCCGTCTCTTTACCTGTCACCTTACCCACCTCTCAACCCCAAGGTCAGCAAAGAAACTGATATTTATCTCTCGCTATGACTAATATATCTAACTATAAGGAGGAGTTCTCAACAATCCTTTTAGGTTCTGTTCATTTGACCATAGTATTGATGTAATGCAATTAAATTATATTGTTGTAATCAAATTACAATGTTTTTTATGAAAAGTTAAACCATAAATCAAACAGAATCAACCTTTGGTGGTTCAAATTCACAGCTTTAAATGGTTTAATTCGTTTTGTAAAATATTCAAATCAATACATATGGTTTGGAATATACTTCATATCAAACTAAACTGAATCATCCGCACCTTGTGCTACATGGGTTAATGGATTTTTGTAAAACGTACAAATCTTTTTTAGTAGAAATGAGATGATCAATGGGTTATTTCAATTAGATTTAGATGGATTTCAACCACTAAGGTCTCAAGGATTGGATAATTGGATATGGTGAAACAAGAGTCAAAGCTATTGACATGGCTGATGGCCAAAGCAAAGTGTCTACAACTTACATTGGCAAAACTTATTTCTATCGCATAAATCTAACATAAAAATTGAAGAACATTTTTTATTGTTTCAAGGTTTTCACATAATTTTAGTAATTTTTAAGTTTTCTGATTAAATTTGCATGATCAAAACCCACACCATAGATAGTGAAAAATAATGTAGATAATATTCTACGTACACAAATGTTGATTATATGTAACATTTTATACTGCATTATTATGGGCATTTTTAAGATTATGTATAGAAACAAATTTAGTACAAGTAAAATTTCAAACCAGCGTGACTCGGAAAAAATCAGTAAAGCTCCAAGGCTTCTAAAACTCTGCCAGCTTGGATACGCAGTGCAGTTTCTCTTTGCTCTGGGTCCAAGGTTGAACCAAACTGACTTGCTGCCCAAACTAAAGATGCACATTTCTCACCAAGAAGTTGACGCACATCATCATGAATGGTTGCAAAAGGAGGCTTTTCCCTTCCATTTACATGACCAATTAGCAGCAGAAGAAATTCAACACATTTTAACCTGCATAAACCACAAAGCAATAAACAATTGGGTTTTGTCCTTTTAATCCAAATGCATGGGTAATACATGCGCACACTTATTTTGACTTACAAGATTAAATAATATAGCATGAAAGTTATCTCTTTTAGTGCTGTTATAGTTATGTAATAATAATAGATATTAGTTCCACATTATCACATTAATTCTCTCTATGCATCATCTTATATATAGAGGTCCTACTTGTACTCAATAAGATGTTAATCTTCCACCTATCTTTTATTTTCCTATGATATCAAGGTATAAGTTCCTGAAAGAGGGAAAAAGGAGAGAAATACAAGCAACTCCTCTCCTATGCTATTATTGATTGTAATTATTATATTTACTAATTTCATATTCTTATCAATCAAGGTTTCTATATTCTAACTTATCTCAATTTTGGTGTTTTGGGCTAACTTCTTTACCCACACTCCTATGCTGTATTGATGCAAAACTCCTAATTTAAGAATGTTACACTGATATTGTGTAACACTTTCCTCTAGTTTTCTTTTCATTGCAAGTAAAGGTTGTCTTAATGAATTATTTTAGAATTCATATACATGAAGGATTGACTAATTTTTACGCTAACCCTATTGTAACAGTAACAGTAGAATACCAAAAAATCGTGTCATCAACTCTTACATTTATTTTGTTTCCATATTAAATTTTATGGTATGACATTTCTTAAAATTTAATTGTATATTTTTTTATATTTACTTCAAGTTGGATTATTAGTTTCATTGGACTATAAAAGTCTAACATTGATAAAAAATGTAGTTGAAGTCGGATCTTATAACATTGTACTTTATTTTCTCAATATTAATTAATTTTAAAATGAAATTTAACAAGATATTAGAGTTTATTCACGTACATCACCCATAAGACATTTATAAGCTGAAAAGGAGTGTCACAGTGTAGGAAAGTGTTGGGTTCAACATTGGTAAAAATGGAGTTCAACCTAAGTCTTATAATATTTTACCCTATTTTTTCACCACAAATTAATTTTAAGATGAACTTTAACAAGTTTCAAAGCTTCTAATTTTAATAAAATGAATTTTAATTTTTATTCATTTTATTTGTAATTTACAGGACAACTTTTATGTATGAATTCAAAGTTAAAGTAATTTTCTCTTTTGACGTTTCATTTGATGTAGAATTCAGGAAAACCCTTTAATCACCATATAAAGCTTTTTAGGTATCAACTCTCATTTTTCTTATAAGAAAACAAATATTTCCAATATTTGATGTATTTACCTTATTTAAGACTTCACTAATTTTTCTTATTCTAATTTAAGAACGTTAATAGAGCTTACATTCCACAAAATCCAACTGAGTAATGGAAGAAATGTTCACTATGTTATAATTCAATCTTCATTGGTCAGATTGCCGATGTGGGACTATCGTCCAACACTCTCCCGCACGTGTCTACTTTGGTGAGAGGTGGGACTCGCGACCTGATACTCTAATACTACATTGACAAAACCCACATTTCACAAAAATCAGTTGAATAGTGGAAGAGATGTTCATTATGTTATAGGCCCAGTTTTCATCAATCAGATTACCGATCTGGGACTATCATCTAACAAAGAATATTTCATGCTTATATTTCTTATTATTTTAATTACAACGCATTTAATTTCATTTCAAAGTTTTCAGGGCATTATTTTTCACATGAATTCAAAATTCAATTAATATGCCCTCATTTTATGGATTTATTGATTAATCACCGTATGAAAACTTTTAAGGATATGATATGATTTTCACAATTTTGTAAAGGTATTGCTGGAATCACAGAAAAGATATAAATATACTCGTATTTATTATAAGGGCATGGATGATTTAAAAATTAAATTATTTTCTCTTTTGATATATTTACTTGATTGGGAATAAGCTAAATCAATTAATAATTATCATATAAATTTTTTTAAGGATATGATAGTAATTTTCATAATATTGCATGGTATTATTAGAACTCCCAAAAATGTAGAATCAACCCTTTTTTATTATAAAAGAGTATGGATATGATAGTAATAAGCCAAAATTCCACAATAATCTTTCCCCTTAATGAAACCACTTCAAAAAGTCATCAATGACCCTCCACATTCAAGACAAACAGATTGATCCCACCATGTCAGATTTTAAGCCTGTAGAGAAGTAATTACCAAATACAGAGGTAACAAATGCTGGTGCTTAGGTTGATCACAAGTGATGCATGAACTTTTTAAAAGTACATTTTTTCAGCAGTTTTTAGTGGACTGAGCAGTGTAATATGGACTAGCTAATTAAGAAAGGCACCAAAAAAAGTAGTTTAAAAAATATGGACCTTATAGACTCATCTGCCTGTTCTTCTTTAATAAGTTCAGCAATTTTATCAATCCCATGACAGGCCTCAAATTCCTGAGAGGAAAAAATAAAAAAGCACATGAAACATGTCGAAGTTGGATAAAAGTTGTTTAAAAACCAAAATATGCAATAATAAGCATATGTGATTTGATAGGTTTGAAAAGGCAAAGAGAACAAAGGCTGGCAAAGGACATATTACAAAGATAATCATTATTATACATTTGGTAAAAGGCAATTACAGAAGAAGAGGATGTGGACTCCCAGTGTTACATTATGTCTATCATGCTAAGATGAAGATGAAATGAACTTGTATGGAATCAAATTCATTCCATTTCCATATTTGCTACAAAATTAATAATAGTTATTCCCTTGAGAATGAAATTCTTGCTTGACAAGAAAATTATATTTATTCATCGTATGGAAGGAACCCGATTTTCATATCAGGAAGAACAACAATGAACCATGGCCATCATCATACATCGGCATCTATCATGACTGTAGCAACCATTGACACTGCCAATTGCCACCTCCATTGTTGTCATCACCAACCACCACAACTACTACCACAAGGGTTGGCATTGTTCACAATTCAATTTGAGTTACAACATTACTGTAGCAATCACAACCTGTAATCACCACTGCCAATATTGCAGAGAAGTAATTTCTCATTTGACATGTGGACAGATTTTGGTCATAAAAAGATTGACATGCTTAATCCATTTAATGATCACACTCACTCCTAGAGTGGGCTTTTTTCTCAGTGACAGTCAGGGCTCTTTCCTTATGGTTCTGCTGGTGTTCACTCCCTTTAGAAGAGGGCATTGTCAAGCAAGGAGCTTGGCGTAGATGGCAACATAATTGAAGGAAGACCTTAATGCAGGGCTGGTAAGGCAAATGGAGCAACTGACGATCATGGACAATGATGAGTGGGGCATTCTAGTGACTACGAAGGACCTCTCTCAGGCAATCAATTGAAGGAAGGCATATACCTGAAGCTACTTTCAAATAAATCAGTTGGACTGGGAGGGACAAGGAACAAAATTCTCAAAACTAGCCTACAACCCAATCCCGTTTGCTGAGCTGAAAGATAGTGTGGCATTTTCTTACCTGAAACCTGAAGAAGACAGAGAATGGATGATAGGCAACCGACCATGGAGTTTCATGAATGATCTAATATTAGAGGAGAGAGCTAGGCCAAAGCACAGGACCAGAAGACTATTCTTTCAAATGGATGGAGATGTGGGCGCAGTTGGAAGGGATACACCCTGATCACCTAACAACTTCAGTGGTTAGGAAAGTACGACAAATGGTGGGGAGGGCTATAGACTCTCCAACAGTTTATGCAGAACAGAAGGTATCCAACTTTTAGCAGTTAAAAGTGAGAATGGAGGTTTCCAGCCAACTAAAATACAAGATTCCAATGATTTTGAAGAACGGTCAGGAGAAACTTATTAGCATTAGATATGAAAGGCTTTCATCTTACTGCATCTTCTCTAGAAGAATGGAGCATACCAGGGAGACATGCCAAAGAAAGGATAAAGATTTGGGAGGCACTGCCGTCAAAGGAGATGTAAGGAACTCCTGGAGGATAAATTTCCAGAAAACCTAAGAGTGAACAAGAGTGTTCTGCCAATCTAGGAAAATGAATCAAAAGAAAGCAGCCCAACAATAATTGGATTCACTAAGAGCTGTGTAATAATGATGTTGATCGCCCTGACATTAGGGGAGGCCCTAAGGAGCCCCAGGAAGCTAATGAAGCAGGTTTACCATAATCCACTCCCACAAAACACTACAATGAGGCAAGATTTGAGCAAGAATGAAGAGAAGGCTGCATGTGATGTTTAAAGCATGTTGTAATCTGTGCCAGGAGGAGACATAGGAAGCAAAAGGGAGGTTTTTGACAAGGTAATCTTGATAACAAACGAGGCTATCATGGTTGAGGTAAGGAGAGGGTTGCCAAATGATGATGAAAGGAGGCAATCAAAATATGAGGAAGCCAGAAAGCACACTGGGCATTTAATGGGGGCTGATGTAAAAGATACCCAAGGAGGGTCAAAGCAAGAGGACCAAAAAATGGGGATCAAAGGGATGCAGGCTTGGTCCTAATGAGCTCGGTACCTGAGGAGGATGGGACAAATGGGCTGAAGGAGTAACACTCATTACAACTGATGTAGCCCAAGAGAAAGGAAGGGTAGAAAAGGAAGTTATTCCTAAATATATAGGTGCCTTTAAGAGACTAAACTGGAAGGTGGGGAGCCTCTATGGGGGAATCCATGACCATGAATGGAAGGAGGTTCTAAAGTAGAGGGAAAGAGCTAAGATGGTGGAGGACAAGGAGAACCCACCACCCACGACCAAGAAGGGGAGAGGCAAAGAGGGAATGATGTGGAAGGACATGGATGCTCCAATGATAGAAGAATTAACTAATGAGGAAGCAGCTGTGAGGCCAATGAAGAAGATTTTGAGCTGGAATTGTTGGGGTGGGCAGAGTTCCCATCAATTTGGCAAATAAACTCACTCCTCAGATCCTATTCTCAAGATCTAGACTTCTTTCCAGAAACAAGGTGTCAGACAGAAGACTATCAATGGGTGATGAGAAGCTTGACAATGAAGAACAATTGTGTTGTTCCATCCTTAGGGATGTCAGAAAGAATGTGGCTTTTGTGGAATGGGGATCTCACTGAACATGGTGCAAGTTGAGAAGAGCTTTATTATAGCAGAGGTGGAGGAAGAGGACAACAACAGTTTGGTTTTCATGGTGGTGTATGATGCTCCCAAGTCCCAACAGAGAGGAGCTGAGGTATGGCATAGGCTGCAAAAATAGGTATAGGGATACACCTTGCTGTGGTGCTGTGTTGGCAACTTCAACACCATCTTACATCCTGAGGAGAAGAAAGGGTAAGGCCATGTAAGAGGTCAATGGAGGACTTCAAAGACTTTGTAAGGGCAGTAAGGTTGATTTCAGATTTACTGGACCTGCATTCACGTGGACAAATCAAAGAGTTGCCCACCTCAACGTTAAGGAGAGGATTGATATGGCACATGCAGACAAGTAGTGGAGGATCAAGTTCCCAAGAGTGGCAGTATTCCATTAGCTAGCCATAGCCAGTGGCCACCAGCCAATTTTGGCGTCTATGAATAGGAGCAGAATGCAACCAAAAAGGGAGTTCAAGTTTCAGGAAATGCTACCACAAACTAAGGGCTAAGATGATTTCTTGGAGGAATGGGAAAAGGCAAGGGGCGATATCTTCTCCAGATGTAAGAAATTGCAGAAGCACTTCAACAACATCCAAGACAAGATTATCGCCCTCAGAGAGAAGATAGGGAACCTACAGAAATTGGAGCCATCTGAGTTGAATCAGATTGCAAAGGATCATTATGCAAAGAGTTTGGGGGATCATTGAAGGCAGAGGAGATGAACTTCAAGCAGGACTCTTGCACCAAATGGAATTTAGAAGGAGACTGAAATACTAAGTTCTTCGAATTGCACATGAAGTGCAGGAATATGAAGAACAAAATCAACATTCTTGTCGGAGAGGAGGGTCAGATGCTCAAATATTGATGGCATATAGTGAAGGAACTGATTAGTTTCTTAAGAGGTGAACTAGGACTAAATTGTCCTTAAATCAGCATAAAAATCTACAAAATGTGTCAAACATGCCTATGGTGTGCTCTTATAACATGCAACAGTTTTTTTTTTTTTATCAAGATGACATACAACAGTTATTCTTTAAGTGTCAAGATGACATCCAACAGGCACTAAATGTTTTTCACTTATTGATTTGACATGAAAGTTGACTTCTAGGTCGTTTGATGCATGATCTCTGCAATGGATGTGATTTAGGGTAATATGAAAATTATTAAGTAGTTTTTGAAATAGGTAAAGTATGATGTTAAGTGAAAAAAAAGTACGATGTTTAGGCTTGAGTATGTTGTTTGGTAAAAAAATATGCCAAGTGTTGGATAAAAGATGGGCTTACGTGGATTCAGATGATTTAAGTATGTTTAGAATGAGATTTTATATGATATGAAATGAGGTCAGCCTGCACTCCAATGGTGATTGGATGGGTCTAAGACTTAGATGTTCAAATGGAAAATTAAGCAAGATTTGGAGAATTTTTGGAACTGCTGGTGTGGTTTGAACGTCAAAGTGAAATGACTATGGTGGAGCTACCCTCAAAGAAGGGTAGAGAATTTTCTTCTTTTTAGAACCATGAGTGTTTAAACTTCAAGAAAGCACCTTATAAAAATGTATTTATGTTGGAGCCATAATGGAATCCTAAAAGGAACCAAGTAATGACTGGTGTGAATCACCCAGAGCCATATAATGCCACACAGTCCCTAGATGCTTAGTCTTAATAAATAATAACCATGGTTAAAATCCTATGGATCCTATTATATTTCTCCAAAATTCTCATTTAGCAATACTCTCATCTAACATGACCTGCAAACCTATATTTATAGAAAAGTTTCATCTCACAACATATAGTCAACACAAGTAGTCACTTTATCACACGTCTATTATAGAACATTAGAGTCTAAACAATATATTAAGGTTATTTGCATTGTAAGTGGGTTAGTCCCATATTGCTTGTTTGTGTTTTCGCTTTTTATGTTGTCTCTATATAAATGGATCATATGATTTGTTAATGCATGCATGACTTCCACTAATTTCTCTTGTTCCAATATGATATCAAAGTCTAGGTTTTGAAAGTCCATTAAGGAAAAAAAGATCTAGATAAGGAGGGAAATTCTAGCTGTCACCCTCCTATCAACTAATAACTACTGCCTCTTTCACCTTCCTTTCCACCTCCACTCTCACCAACATCACTGTTGTCCACATTCACAAAAAAACATCAACTTCCATCTTTCTCACCGGCCAAAAACCTAGCAGCAACTTCTTCCATCTCTCTACTCATGTAATCTGGTTGGATGTTCTTGTTGTTTGATTGGAGTTGTTGTTTTCTCTTATTTCCAATTAAGTCTTGTTTGACTATGTTCTTGAGTTCGCTATGTTATTGTGTTTATTGCAAGCTAGATATTCAACTTGAAGGAGAGTAATAGAGTTTAAATAACATATTAGGGTCATTTGTGTTGTAAGTGGGTTAGTCCCACAATGTTTGTTTTTGTTTCCTCTTTTGATGTTGCCTCTGTATAAAGAGGTTATATGTTTCATCAATGCATACACGAATTCCACCTATTTCTCTTGTTCCAACAGACCATATCCTTAAATGAATTAAGTGCCCTGTAAGATTTTGTTGTAAAAAAATCTTCCAATGATCTCAAAAAGAAACATAATATGGTATTATGCATAAGTATTATGCTTTGTAAGAAGAAAATGGCAGTGACAGAAGTATACAGTTATCAAAATATAAACCAACTCAATGGAGGACATAGAAAACTCATTGTCAAAAAAAGACAACCTAAAATGGGAATGAGCAGGTATTTTTATGAATTAAATGCAATATACACTTGTTAAGGAATAAATACCAGCTGATTAGCAGGAATATCCAACAGCAATGACAACAAAGCATCCAAGCAAACACTTTGTTCAAGGATTCTTCTAGTCGACAACAAATTCAGAAGAACCTGCAATGTTAAATCCAGATTCTGTAAAAGTAAACATGTGAATATGGTGATCACCAATCACAAGTACAAACCATCAAAAACTAGTTGGCAACTTGGATTGATTGGAAATACAGTTAAATTAACATGGTACACATGCACTACATAAAAAGGAATTCAAGTGAGAAATGCAAAATAACTTTCAAATCAAGTTCCTGACATTAATATACAAAATCCCATTAGATACGAGAATTAAATGACCTAGCATACAAGCATCCAAAGAACCACCAAATCAACTACATTAGAAGATGGAAAGTAAACTTGCTAGAGTTTTTACCATTAAGAATAAATGGAGATAAAAAAACTTCTAAAATGAGAAGCATCTATCATTTTAAACACCATCTTTAGCAAATAAGCATAGTTGGACCCTCATTTCTTCCTAAATAAATTGATCTTCCCTCAACACAAGCCTTACCATGGAAGGGGTGATATATTAAGCTTTAGAGACAGATTGACTCTTTTGAAAAGCATCTTGGGTAGCATCCATGTATTCCACATGTCTACTTTTAACCTCCCTGTTGGAATTATTAACTTTTACCAGAGAAGAAATTTAGAACATGGCTTTGGAAGGGCAATAATGAAGAAGGCAGAGGACTGCATCTCATAAGTTAGACATTTGCAAACCAAGAAGGCTTGGGGGGACTCAATGTGAGATCTCTCAAACAATTGAATGCTGTCCTCCGGTGTAAATGGCTTTGGAGATCCTACAGAAGAGAGGATGACCTGGTGTTATTAAGGCACCCACCTAGGTGCCTGGGTGCTCTATGGGCCCTGACATTGGTATGTTTCAACCACTTGGGTGGCCTGGCCACCCACATCTAGTCATCCAGGTGGACAACCATCTGCACCCATTTTCAGACCATCTATTGTTTTTTTATTCATTTCCAAGCATAAAATAAAAAGGGTGGGATGGGGGGGGGGGGGGGGGGGGGGTCATGGTTTTAA
>JAMKPZ010006373.1:0-19259 GCA_024699675.1 Amphibolis antarctica | reverse complement strand
TGGAGGTTCCTACTGCATCTCTACCTTCCTCTAGTCAACATTCACTTGTCTAGGTCTTCTTCCAGCTTGGATTCCCAGTTTCAGTGGTGGCATCAACTTAGCTTGTGCCATAGACCCCTCTTCTTCTGGTTTTGTCATGTACCCTTCTTCATCCCAGGAGCTTCCAATTGAAGATAGCTAAGGGTTCAATGTGTAGCTAGGCTAGTGACCAGAATACTATTTGCAGTTAGAGAGATAGATGAAACAAAATAGATCTCACAATGTAGGCCGAGGAATACACAAGGGTAGGGAAGGGAAAAGCCCCCATGGTTGAAAGATCCTTGTATTTTCTAAGTCCCTAGATGGTGTCTGCAGTTGGAAGGAAAAAGCATTTAACCAAGTAGTGGACCGAGACACCCCTTCCATGAGGTTCGTGATAGAGTAGATTCATGAATCACGAAAAAACTAAAAACCTTCAAAAAAATCATGAAAAAACTAAAAACCTACAAAACATTCATGAAAAAACTAAAAACCTACAAAACATTCACGAAAAAACTAAAAACTTACAAAAAAATCACCAAAAAACTAAAAACCTACCCCAAAAAAAAAAACTCAGATCTGTACATACGATGAAGAAGGTCCTGGCTACAGGAGAGGGCGATGTTACGGGCAAGTGTGGAGAGGGCGGCGAGATGGGTGTGAGTGGAGAGGGCGATGAGACAGGTGCGCGTAGAGAGGGCGGTGAGACGATGGGGAAGGTTTTCGTGGAAAAGGTGGTCACGTGGGACGAAAGGGAAGGCACGGGTTTTATCCTGCCAAAGACATTTGTGACGGGTAAAATATATTAGCCGTCACAAAAGCTTTCTTCCATCCTATTAAAGTTTCTTATGACGTTTTTTTGCGATGGCCTTTAAAAGCCATTGCAAATGATCATATTTGTGACGACCAAAATAATATGACCGTCACAAATAGGTAATTTTCCTATAGTGAAAAGAATATGAAGTTTTGAAATTTAGTACGTGAATTACAAAATTTGATTTTTACATGGAATTTGTATGGTTTAAAGGATCAATACTTAATCTTCATGATGTGTATGGCTATTTGTAATCTTTTAGTAACAAGAATCAGGTTTGTTATGCTTAAACATCACATATTCTTAAAAATTTTAGTATTCAATTGTAACGCTTTTGAATGTTTTTAATTTAAATTCACCAAGTGTAAATTTTACATTTATAACTACAAGCACATAGTGCTCATTATAATAAGCGTATGTGAGTATAGGTCGAATCCACATGGAGTTAATGGATTAAAATCATTGGAAATTCACAATTTTGTAAACCTAACAACATATTCCTAAGATCATGTACATGCAAGAAATCTCTTCAACAATTTCAGAAATTATTTTACATATATTTACAGCCTCCTTGGCCTCTTATCATTCGTTTCCACCAAATGAAACACTCATTTGGGAATTATTTACACGGTTGTCATTGGAGGTTAAATAAAAGGAAAACTGCATTCACATAAATTACATACACAAATACATCTACTATACATGCCTATTTGAAACATAAAATTCTATTCACAACAGTTACAAATGTACAAACATTTAAACATTCAAGACAAACGTGATTCAAACTAGTCACAAACATGCAACGAAATAAAAGTAACAAGTACATATGCACACACAAAACAAACTTATACAAGTTATGCAAATACATTTTTACAGCTTGTATAAAGATAATTTTTCTCACACTTTTTATACTTTGAAGCTTTGCACGTCTCCTAGTAGTTGATCTTAGTTGAATGTAAACTGCTCTGTTTTGCTTTTGCAATGGACGTCACCCCATAGTAGATCACCAACGAAGGGAGTCACCTAAGCTATGTGAATGGACATGTGTGGCTATTGTTATGGTGTTCATTGCTCCAAGCACATGCACTCTCTTCGGGATTCCAGCACCTAGATATCAGATGGAGGAAGGGCTACCGTTGTATCTCACACTTGGTTGAATGAACACCAATGTTCTCAAGGACAAGGCTACCTCCGTTGGCCATTTGCTTTCACACCCAAGCCACACTAGCTAAAGGACTCCATGAGGATGTTGTACCTCCAAGTTTTGACGCGATTCCAACACCAAATAGAGGAGGGAGGATGTCAACTATCAGCTCAGCCATGCCCTAGATTGGAGAAGGAGAAGGATGAACGTCAGTTGCAACTTGTGGAGAGGAGAGGAAAAGATGCCTCCTTTGAACCCTAATTTGTGTTTTATAGGGTTTTGGCATTTTTGCATTTTTCCCGTACAGTTTCCTGTATAGTTTCCTTTGAACCCTAATTTTTGTTCTTCCTTGAATCTTATAGAAATCTCCCAAACATGTGGTTCATTCAATTTACAATATAATCAAATGAGGTTTTAATTTGCACATTTTATAACAATTAAACTAAAAATACATGCATGTCCTAAAAATATGATTAACATGTAATTTCACTTAAGAACATATATGATGTATCAATTAAAACCATAATATGCATGCATTAACATATATAAAAATGCATAATTTGACACTTTACAACTTTCGCATACCTAGCTTTTGCTAGTCCCTAGCAAAGTTCTAGATTTAAAAATGATTAAACCAAATGATCCACCTGAAGATGTACTTATTGAAAATGAAAAACAACTAAAAGAACTAAAAACTAGGTTACTTTCGTAGGGAGCATGACTATACTTAGCACATACAGTAAGCCTTTAAACCCCTAAGCTACCCTAGTGGCAAAGTTGTATTTCCAGAGAGCTTTCAAAGGATCTACCTACAAAATCCACACACAAATATAAAGGACACAAAAAAACAAAGAACAATTCTTGAGTGTCATGTTTTGATGATGAATATTTGTTGAATGTTTAATGAATATTTGATGATAAATATTTTTAGTATTTAATTATTACTGAAATTATTCTAGAAAAGTTATCGTAATTATTGCTTAATTATTTAACACTTGTATTTTCGATTTAGGTTAAGTGTTTAAGTTAGTGGATTAAGTGTATTAATTTTTTGAACACTTAAGCTTGAAATTTGAAGAGGTACAATGATTTAGAAGTGTTAGATAAGGTTAAAACTTTATAAAATCAATGATTAATGTCACATTAAAATTTAAGTTCACATGTGATGTGAGAATTAGTGTTTTAATGTTAAAAGTCCAAAAAAGTTGGGAAACTGATGAATAGTGTTTAGTGTTTTAATATAGGCATGTGACTTTTTAAGTTTGACGCGTGAGTTCTAATGTGCATGTGGTGTGCATAGTAATAGGCGTTTTAACACTAAAAGTTTGAAAAGATAAGGAAACTAATGACATATGTTTCAGAGTTTTAGTAAATGCACGTGAGTGTGTTAAGTTAAACACGTGATAGATTGAGTTTTAGAATATGAACAGTATTCGAAATTTTAAAGTTAAAAGTTTGAATATTTTTTGAAGTTAATGTTAAAAACCTAAAACTACTTAAGTGATAATTGAAGTTGAATAATTTAACATTTTATATTTAAATCATTCTTAAGCGATCGTGTAGGGATGTAGTTGAACTTTTATAGGTGAAATGTGGTTGAGATCGTGGACTTCAAAGTAGAATGGTTGGATTGTTGATGTTCCAAAAGAATTCAGATAAATAACTAAAAATTTCAAGAATATAGGACATGATCAAGATGAACATGGGATGAAATAGGAAGTTATTGAATATTTCAATGACACGTTTAAGAGTTTTTGTGGACATAATGGAAGAGATGGAAGAAGCGTATTTTTCTCTATAAATACACTTGAAAACTCGATTGATCATGAATGCATTGAATCAAGAAGATAGAGAAGCATTTTAGAGACGTAGATCTAGCTCAAGTTCAAGTTTGAAGATCAAGATCAAGATTCAACTCGAAGAAGGTTTCAAAGGTTTGAAGCTTCAAAGTTGAAGTTAATTCGAGGTTGAAGATCAAAGGTGAAGATTCAAAATTGTTGATTAAGAGTTGTGCTATAATAGTTAGAATTTGTAAAGAGGGATATTGTATTTTAGCTTAGTGGAATACTTGCATTATTTTTGAAGCAAAATCAATTCCTCATACTCTTCTTGAGTGAATTAGATAGTTTTATTTGAATCTACAAGAAGGGAGTTGTGCTTAAACGTTGTAAGGAATCTTAGTAAATAAAATTGAGATTGTGTTCTTATTTATCGTTAGAGATTAATTTTTTTAAAGACACAATTGACACCCCCTCTTGTGATCCTAAACACTACTAAATTGATCCTACAAATGGTTATTAGATTTTTATTTCTTTACTGTTGTTTAGAATCTTACTGTCTAGTTTATTTCGATATATAGTGTCTTTCTCTATTTTAATTCTCTTTATATAATTGAAATACAATGACAAACAATTCTTCAAACGATGTTATTGTTATGATTGAAGGACAACCAACTACTCGTCCTCCTATGTTTAACGATAGTAATTATGGCTACTGGAAGTGTAGGATGTAAGTTTTCTTTCAATCAGTTAATTTTAAACTTTGGCAATTAATTAGCAATCCTATGGTGTTTGTTACTTCTTCATTTGATACATAGACTTATGATGAAAAGGAGAAAATGACACTAAATGCTAAAAGGCTTAATATTCTATTTTGTGTTTTATCTCATGATCAATTTAATAAAGTTTTTGCTTACAAGACTATACATGAGGTATGACATGTATTAGAAGTTGCTAATGAAGGTACTAACCAAGCAAAAGAGTCCAAAATCAATATGTTAGTACATAAATATGAGCTGTTTAAAATGCATGAAAATGAATGTATTTCCGACATGTTTTCTCGATTTCTTAAAATTGTAAATTCTCAATTTTGAAGAAAAAGAAATAGTTGGAAAAGTCCTTAGGTCTCTTACTAAAAATTAGACTCAAAAGATTACATCTGTTGAAGAGTCCAAGGATTTAAATGTTTATTTTTTGGATGATCTTATTGGAAATCTAACTACTTATGAAGTTCTGCATTTAGATCCGAAAAGGAAAAATGTCAAAAATGATTTGGCTTTTGAGGCTGATATAGACTTAGAAGTCTTAAGTGATTCTAACGAAGATCTACTTTTGTTGACTAGAATGTTTAAAAACTTGTTGAAGAATCATAGAATCAAAAGTCAGAAAAGCAATCTAAAGAGGTGGAGAAGAGATCCTTTCAAAAGGAGATCATATGCTACAAATGTAATAAACCAGGCCACTTTTCGACAGACTATCTTCTTAACAAGAATAAAAGGAAGAGCTTAAAAGGAGAAAAGAGGAAGAGATTTAGAAGAAGAAAAGCTTTGAAAGTGACATGGAATAATTCATCTTCTTCACAAAGTGATGAACATAAAGATTCAACATTAGAAAGTGAATTCTTATCGAGTATACATTTAGAGACAAAGAATCTAGCAAATGTGTGTTTTATGGTTGACAACAGTGAGATATCTTCTGACCCTGATGCTAGTTATGAAAATTTTGATAAATTGTTATTTGAGTATAATAAACTAGCAAAAAAATATAAAAAGTTAAAATTAGAAGGTAAAAATACTAGAAAATTGCTAGAAGAATATGAATCTAGAGTTAATTTCTTAAGTACTATTGTAGATAAATTTAAAGAAGAGAATCATAAGCAAGCTGAAGATATTTCAAAGTATAGAATAATTGAAAAGGACTTGCATGATAATCTTGAAAATATTAGTGTTGATAAAAAGAAATTAAACTTTGAAATTGAAAATTTGAATTTAACTATCAAGGATTTAAATTCTAAAATTAGTACATTAAAGCTTAAGGTATGTGATCAAAATGTCATCTTAAGCAAATGGAATGATAGTCAATCAATTAATGATGAACTTAGAAGAAATACATCTAATGTTGAAAAGTATGGTATTGGTTCAAATGCTACATCTTCTGAAAATTATAGATGACATGTTAGTACTTCTAAGGATAATGCTTTTGTTTCAAGTACTAAACAAAAAGGTAAAAATATTATTCACTGTGTTGTTAAAAAAGATGATAAATATGTGTAGGTGAATAACTCATCTACTGTAAAGACAAAGAAAAATTTTGAATGTGTTAGTACAAATATTTCAACATATTTTTCTAAATAAAAAAATCTGCAGTTACAAGTAGATGATTTAAATGCTTGTGTTATAAAATGTACCTCTAAGATTAAATCTTTAACTGAGTTGAAAAAGATATCTAAAGATAAAATCTGGATGTTAAAAGCTGAAAATTTAAATCTCAAAGGGAATCTACTAACTACAAACCTTAAAATCGATCAATGGTGTAAAAAGAATAAAAGTCAAGATTTACCTAAGTACACCAATAGATCTAAAAATAATAATTTCAACTATGCAGAAAACAAAAATAAATTTTATGATTGTGATGATTTGAATAATTATACGTATAATGATTAGAAAATATATGAGTTGAAAAATAACAGTAAAAAGAAAAATGTTGGGCTTAATGGTAAGAATTCCAAAAATAAAAATCCTCTTAAATCAGTTAAGACTAACCTTACCTTCGAAATTCTTAGACCCACTCCGGAATGGGTTCCAAGAAATAAAATTTCTTTTTAAACTGTTTTGCAGGTGAATAGATTGAAATTGATAATGTATAGTGGGGCATCAAGTCACATGATAGGAAATAAGGCATTACTTATTGACATTACCAAGACTAAGAATGGACATGTTACCTTTGGGAATAAAAACAAAACCAAAATTCTTGGATCCAGCAAGGTAAAGATAACTGAAAAGTGTTTTATTAATGATGTCTTATTAGTAGAAAATTTATGCTTCAATTTATTGAGTGTTCCTATTTTAATACAAGTTTATAGAGTAATATTTGAAAATAACTTGTGTTAAATAATAGATAAGGATACAAATGAAGTATTATTCTTTGCAAATAAGAAAGGTTCTGTTTGTATTCTTAATTTGCCTTATGACAATATAAATGTCAATGCCTATTTGATTGCAAAATTAGATGAAATTCAATTATGGCATAGAAGGCTAGGACATTCAAATATAAAATTATTAGAAAAGCTGTCTAAAAAAGATCTAGTTAGGGGTTTACCTAGCATTAAATACTCAAATGAGTTTATGTGCAAAGCATGTCAATTAGGTAAACAACATAAAACATCCTTTAAATCATTAAATGAAATAGTAAGCAAAAGAGTCTTAGAATTAGTACATATGGACTTATTTGGACCAACTAGAACAACCAATCTAGGAGGTAAATGTTATGCTTTTATACTAATTGATGACTATTCTAGGTTTACTTGAGTATACTTTCTAGCACACGAGACTAAATTTTTTGAAACATTTAAATTATTTTGTAATAAAGTACAAAATGAGTAGAATGTTAAAATTAAAAAACTTAGGAGTGATCATGGTACAAAATTTAATAATAATCAAATAGACACCTTTTGTGAAGAGTTGGGTATAGATCATAGGTATTCATTTCCTAGAGCTCTTTCACAAAATGGAGTAGTAGAATGCAAAAGTAGATCACTTCAAGAAATGGCTAGAACTATGCAAAATGAGAATAAGACACCACTATTCTTTTGGGTAGAAGTAGTTCACACAGCATGTTATGTCATAAATAAGGTACATTTATGTCTTATTATTAATAAAACACCTTTTGAGATATGGTATGATAGGGTTCTCAAAATAGATTACATGAAACCATTTAACTGTAAGTGTTTTATATTAAACATTAAGGAACGTGGAGACAAATTTAAAACCAAATCAGATGAGGGCATTTTTGTTGGTTACTCTACTAGGAGTAAAGCTTATAGAGTTTATAATAAATCAACAAAAAATAATTGAGGAATCCTTACATGTCAATTTCAATGAAAATTCTCATTTGGATGATAAACATGTTAGAAATGATGAAGATTTAGAAATTCTCCTAGAAGATTTAAATAGTGTTGACAGAGAGATTGAAGATATATCTAATAGGATAAGAGATATGAATTTGAATAATGAAAGTCAAATAGAAGAAAATGCCAACATAGAGGAAAATGTTCAAAGAGATCATAAGCCTTGGTGTTATGCTTCATCTCATCCTCTAAATCAGATAATAGGTGATCCTAATCAAGGAGTTAGAACAAGATCTTCAGTAGTCAATATATGTGGTGCTTATGCTTTTGTTTCTATGCTAAAACCTAAGAAAATAGATCATGCTTTAGCTGATGAATTTTGGTATTTAGCTATGCAAGATGAGCTAAATCAATTCATTAGAAATGAAGTATGAGATTTAGTACCATCCCTTGAAAATCATACTATTATAGGAACAAAATGGGTGTTTAGAAACTGTTGACCCCATGCTTGAACAGATGGATCGGGGGGCAAGCCAGCTCGTCGCCGGCATACCGGTACAAAAATCCGGCAGCCGGCTCCCCAAAGCCCATACTTGGACAGATGGATGGGGGGCAAGCCGGCCCGTTGCTGGCATACTGGTACAAAAATCCGACAGTCGGCACCCCAAAGCCCATACTTGGACAGATGGATCGAGGGGCAAGCCGGCCCGTCGCCAACATACCGGTGCAAAAATCTGGCAGCCGACTCCCCAAAGCCCACACTTGGATAGATGGATCGAGGGGCAAGCTGGCCCATTGCTGGCATACCGGTACAAAAATCCTGCAACCGGCTCCCCAAAGTCCATACTTGAATAGATGGATTGGCGGGCCAGCCGGCCCGCCGCTGGCATACCGATACAAAAATCCGGCAGCCGGCTCCCCAAATCCCCCAACTAAGCCAACATGCTCCCCTTTATGGGGTGGCCGGATAGAACCGGCCGGCATCTGCCTGCCACGTAGCGGCTACCGGTTAACTACCCAAAAAGGTAAGGCAAATCAATTAGAAAGATACGACGAGATTTAATCATTTAAATCTCGTGATCAATCAATCACGCTGACCGCGTGATTGAACCGAGATATGCGCTGGGTTCCATCTTTGGATCCCCCCAAAGAAGGAAGGTAACCCCTTATAAAAAGAGGGCCTTCCCCTCCCATTAAGGCACGCTTTCACCCCTTGGAGAAGACGCCGGTTGGAGGTTCTGAAGAAGGAGAGCTTCTCGGAGCCCCGACGCCCTCTCGCCACACTGGAGCGAGGACTTTCGGTCACTGCCGGCGACTCCCTGCAGGTAAGCCCTTCCTTCCTCGTCATTTTACGTATGATTTAACAACATTTTTTTTCTCGAGCCCCGACCGTGCAAAACCTTTCCTATGCAAAGGAAAGGTCAAAGGACATGCCCGAATGTCATTCCTTCGGATGCATTTTCGAAGGTACCGACAGCCTCCCTCCCGGTCGGGTGAATCCACCTGGCACGGTCGAGTTCGGTTTGGTCGCGACCCTTTTATCGGGTCCTTTTATGGGGAAACTCGCAGTTTCCCCACGTGTTTTACGGTTTTTATTCGTTTTCCGCATATTTTTCTGGGAGGTGTAAGTCTACCCTCCCGATGCCCCGGAAAGGTTTCCGGGGTGACGCCATCGGCAGGCATCCTTGCCGGCGGTGGCCGTTCGGGCGTACGAACATGTATGACCCGACGGTTCTTATTTTTCCAAAAGGTGTAAGTCTACCCTCCCGATGCCTCGGAAAGGTTTCCGGGATAACGCCACTGGCATGCATCCTTGCCGACGGTGGCTGTTCAGGCGTACGAACATGTACGACCCGACGGTTCTCGTTTTTCCGGGAGGTGTAAGTTTACCCTCCCAATGCCTTGAAAAGGTTTCTGGGATGACGCCACTGACATGCATCCTTGTCGGCGGCAGCCGTTTGGGCGTACGAACATGTACGACTCGACGGTTCTCATTTTTTCGAGAGGAGTAAGTCTACCCTCCTGATGCCCCAGAAAGGTTTCCGGGATGATGCCATCGACATGCATCCTTTTCAGCGGCAGCCGTTTGGGCGTACGAACATGTACGACTCGACGGTTCTCATTTTTTCGAGAGGTGTAAGTCTACCCTCCTGATGCCCCAGAAAGGTTTCCGGGATGATGCCACCGACATGCATCCTTGCCGCCGGCAGCCGTTCGGGCGTATGAACATGTACAACCCGACAGTTCTCATTTTTCCGGGAGGTGTAAGTCTACCCTCCCGATGCCTCGGAAAGATTTCCGGGATGACGCCACCAGCATGCATCCTTGCCGGCGGTCGCCGCTCGGGCGTACGAACATGTACAACCCGACGGTTCCCATTTTTCCGGGAGGTGTAAGACTACCCTCCCGATGCCCCGAAAAGGTTTCCGGGATGACACCACCGGCATGCATCTTTGTCGGCGGCGACCGTTCGGGCGTACGAACATGTACAACCCAACGGTTCCTGATCCCCATGAGGAATAAGACTATCCTCCTAATGCCCTGGAAAGACTTCCGGGATGAGGCCAGGTGTGGTCGGACCGACTATTGTGGTTTTCCGTTTTTAGAGCCGAAGAGAGGCTGGGACTGCCCAGGCTATCTGGGGGTGCCTAACACCTTCCCCAACAGTACCCTGAGCCTCGTATCCAGTTCTCTCATGTTTCGTATAGTGTTACACCATTTTACGTCATTCTCACGGTTTTATCGTTTCGATGGTGGGAGGACACTTCTCCATCCGGTTTTCCTTGTTTTCTACCCAAAAATAAGGTGGCGACTCCGTTCAATGAGCCATCCACCTCATGTGGTAATGCACTCCCAAAATCACCTTTCAATTCTCTGTACCTCAGCCGGTGGAAACCCATGGGCTTCTGGGTGATAGCCGGATGAAAGAGAGGGTATAGAAACAAAACTGGTGAAACTGGTTATAGAGTCAAGAATAAAGCTAGATTGGTTGCTCAAGGTTATAAGCAAGAGGAAGGGATTGATTATGATGAAACATTTGCTTATGTTGCAAGACTAGAATCTATTCGTATATTATTGCTTTTGCATGTTATATGAATTTTAAGTTACATCAAATGGATGTTAAAACAACTTTTCTTAATAGTTACATTAATGAAGAAGTCTATATAAAATAACCTCCTGATTTTGAACATTCACAACATTCTTAGTATGTTTACAGGCTTAAGAAAGCTCTTTATGGCCTTAAACAAGCACTTAGGTCTTGGTATGAGAGATTATCTAAATTTCTTGCGAAAAAAGGATATTCCATGGGAAAGGTAGATCATACACTCTTTATCAAGAAAATTGAAAAAGATATTTTGGTAGTTCAAATATATGTTGATGACATCATATTTGGAGCAATAAATGAAAAATTGGTTGAATCATTTTCAAATGACATGATGAGTCAATTTGAAATGAGTATGATGGGTGAACTATCATTCTTTCTAAGTTTGCAAATTAGGAAATTTTCGAAGGTACCGACAGCCTCCCTCCCAGTCGGGTGAATCCACGTGGCACGGTCGAGTTCGGTTTGGTTGCGACCCTTTTATCGGGTCCTTTTATGGGGAAACTCGCAGTTTCCCCACGTGTTTTACGGTTTTTATCCGTTTTTCGCATATTTTTCCGGGAGGTGTAAGTCTACCCTCCCGATGCCCCGGAAAGGTTTCCGGGGTGACGCCATTGGCAGGCATCCTTGCCGGCGGCGGCCGTTCGGGCGTACGAACATGTACGACCCGACGGTTCTTGTTTTTCTGAAAGGTGTAAGTCTACCCTCCCGATGCCTCGAAAAGGTTTTCGGGATAACGCCACTGGCATGTGATTTCTTGAAACCTAATGTTGAGTATTATGTTTTGATGATGAATGATTGACTAATATTTTAATAATATTTGATGGAAATTTAACGTACTAATCATATTTGTTAATTATCTATTTATAATATTTTTAGACATAAATGAAATTATTGTGCAGTCATTTTAATCATATTAATACTCGTATATTGCACATTGATTTCATGAATATTAGATATATCGAGTTGATTTTCTTTCTAACTAAATGTATTGTTTTGTACCGAATGAACTTTAGTGAGCAATGGAGATTCCCATAGATGTCTTGCATGAGGTAAGTCATTTGCTAGTGAGAGAGTTATGCAAATTAAGTTGTGTGTGCAAGAGTGTACGAGCATTTATTTTAGAGCATTACTTTTGTTCATGGCAAGGATACAAAATGAGAAATACAGTTAGTGGAGTGATTTGGTATGATGCACTTCCAAGAAAGTATATGTATCATGGAATTGATTCTGAAGTAGGAATTCCACCTACATCACTAGAAGGAGTTCACAATATTTTAGGATGTAACGGTGGATTAATTGTTTTCAGGCATTATGGAGAATACTTTTCTAACAGATCTAATATTGGGATTAAGAATCTTGCTACAAATATAGAAGTGTTACTCCCAAACCCTAACAGGGAAAAGCATGTTTTACTTGATTCAGATGCAGTTTTAACATTTAAAGGTATTGATAGAAGGATTATGCATAAATTATTTTGTTGGGAGGAACCTCAAATGTGGACTGATTGATAATATTTGTTGGTTTATCATTTTGGCAAACATCAATGGCAACTAGTCAGAGAAGTTTATTTTGGAGGAAGACCAACAAATAATAGGAATCATGTGATTATTGATGTAATCATTTACTTTATAATAAGCTGTAAACCTACATATATTAATGAGCCTACGATTGTTGCCATCAATATTGAAGATGAATCAGTGAAGCTCCTACTTGTCCCATACCCTATGGGCACATTGACAATTTCATTCTATGATTTAGTTGAGCTGTCTGTATTTGGGGGAACTAATGGAATAGAGCTACATAGAATTACAACTGGAGGATCTGGTAGAACCTGACATGCCATATGAAGGAAAAATCAAAGCTTTTAGTCTCATTAATGGAGGTACTCTTATTTATTGTTGTTCAGACTCAAAAGTGTGCATTTTATTGATATTAATTCATGCATTTTAATGAGTTTTGGTTGCATTTTGCATTGAATTATGATGATTACAAGGTTAACTATACTTTTGAGCATTATGCATGTTTATTCACCTTAACGATGCATGAATTAAGTTCTAAGTCATTTATTATGTTTGTGGTGATCACCTATTGAGAAAGGAATGAATAATTGATAATTGGCTCTTTAGGTTGCTGATAAAATGATTAATTCACAGAAAAAATTGTGATTTATGTCTAAATGCAGAGTTTGAGGGTTAAGCCCTTTACCCACGAACTTACGTGAGGGTAAACTAGATTACCCTCGACCTTGTACCCTACTTGTTTTGTGCGATGAATTTCATTAATGTAATAGCGATTGCAATTATAGTTAAGGTTTAAATGTTATGAATTATTTTTCCTGTAATCTGATGTATTTCACGAAAGGTATTCCTTAAGTATTTGCAAGGAAATTCAATGAGCAATTTCAGGGAAGTTTGTATAAAAGCAGAATTGAGAAAATTAATCGAGCTGAAGCTCAATCATGGAGAACATGGACGGATAGGCTAAAGAAGTGGGCTTGCATGGAATGATCTCACATGTCTAGATGTGCACTACATCTTTGTTAATTGCTAGCTCGTGAATTGCCACTCCTCCCATCTATAAAATAGTCCCGTAGCCATGAACTAATCCCCCCTTCTTCCTCCATCCACCATTTACAGAGCATTCTCCATCTTCTCCATCTTCCACCTTCCACCCACTCATCTCTTCCAAAAAGAGATTGACGACCTCCACTTCTCCAACCATTCACGTAGTGTATTTGCTATTCTTTTCTCAACCTAAGCGTATCTTTGAAGGAGAGACTCTTAGCGCCAGGTACTTCCTCCTCTGTTCCTTGGTGTAATTGTGGAGTGACGCCTAAAATCTCACTACAAGGTCAAAAGGAAGGCCTGCCAGATTGACGACCTAATGGACCTACGTTATTAGTAAAGACAAAGAGAAGTTCTCAACCTGAGCAAGTTTCGAAGGGAGAAATTATAGTGAAGCATTAGGTGTTCCTTTCCTTTTCCTTTTCTTTTATTTTTACTTTGCTTTTATATTTACACTCAAATTTACAAACACCCACTTTATCAACTCGGTTACGATATTTAGATAATTTTATAGGTTTACTGTAATGTTGAATGTTGCACTTTAATTTTACAAGTTATTCGTACTGTATTGTGTTTCATGCATTGTGTTGTTTGTTATGTTTTAAAATATTTAAAAAGATCAAAAATATAAGTATTGAACTTTTAGAAGTTTCAGCTAATTCGAATCGTACTGAATAAAATTAACTAAAACTATGGTAGGCCACTTTTGTAGGGAACATGACTACACTTAGCTGGTGTAGCAAGCCTTTAAAGCCCTATGTTACCCTAGTGGCAGAGTTGTGTCTCCAAAGGGTTTTCGGTGGATACACCCACAAAGTCCATAGAAACAAAGAGAGAGAGAGAGAGAGAGAAAAGAGAAACAAAACCAACCAAATGATCATTTAAGTCACTTGTTGCTATCAAAATTTCAGGGGAATGAGGTGGCTCAATTTTACAACACTCCTTCTCCTTACCCTTCAATCGAATAGACTCATTTTAAAATGTGAACAAGAAGTCACCTATTCATGAGAACCATTTATCTTGTGCAAGCAAGAGGAATTTACACCTTCACCATTCTCAATCAGAAATTAAATCATTAAAGCAGGCACACATCTCACCAACAGAAGAGGGTAGTTTAAGATATTCCCTTCCTTTCTAAGATATTGGAAAATGCTCTGACTGGTAAACAAGGGATAAGGCAATAATAGACCATCACTCATAATGTTAATTTGTTGCTATAGTATCATTCTACTTCATTCTCACATCCCAAGTGACTTCAAATATTTCCCTTTGTCTACCCATATTGACATTGATCCCTTGAATTTTTCTGATTCTTCTTTTTTTTTGTTTTGTTTTGTTTTTTTTTTTTACGAATAACACAAAGTAAATGACACAACTAGCATTGCATTTTCAAAATTACTAAATGACCCTTAATCGATTAATTTTACCACCTTATATCTCCACAACCTAATTCCCAAATAACTCCATGGTGTATTAAAGCTCATACCCTTGCTATCTTCCTTCACATCACCTCTAACTCAAAAAAGGTTTGGGGGATGCCTTAGGATAATGCTCACCAAAATGGAAAATTTTTCATATCATAATCATTTTTGTGGTGGCACTCAGCATGGGTTTATCTCTCCCCTCAAATAGAGTAATGAGAAAGGAAAATGATTCACTTTAGAAAAACTAGGTTAACAAGGCATTAATTCAAATGAAACAGGAAGACTCAACCTATTGCACAAGTTAATTTGAAATCCATCTCATCTAAGGGCAATAGGTTACTTGGAATTGGCTTTGGAGATTCTCCTCTCAATATAATAGGGTTTTTCCATTAATTCTCATAGTAACACTTAAAACTTACATTCCTCAAGTTTTGTTCTCGAGAAAAAACATAACAGATATTAAAGATGTGAAAATCAAAGAAAATCACAAAAATCGGAAAAGAAAATTTAAAATTTTGACAATATTTTTAAAATTTTAAAATTTTTTGAACATTTTTAACATACTTAAACTCACTTAAACATAAACCTTCCCCCTAAACTTAAACTTTGCATTGTCCTCAATGTAAATAGAAAGATTTAGTATAGAAAGGAAAATTCATGACACATACGAAATATAATAAATATCCCCAATATCAAACATGAATAATGCATTAAACTTAATAGGATGAAGCATGTGAAATGCATAAGTAATGCTACAGAAATTAAATACAATTGCTATGCATCAATAAAGATGATGACAAGGAGATTATATTTTTTCTTTTTGCACAGAAATAATAAAAATAGGGCTTAAATATAATTAAACCAAAAGGCATATATCATTGTTTAATTAACAGACATGTTTGGTATTTTCATCATCTTGCAAACTTCATTAAATTCTTTTTTTTTTTAAAATAATAATAATAAGCATCTTCTTTTTCATATCCATGAAATTTTGGTAATCCGTTGACATAATTGGGATTTAATTCAAATCTGTCATTAGCATATTTAGGAAGTATTATGCAAGAAGGTTCATCCATTGTTTACTAAAGCTCATTTGGCATAAAATAGTACATTTAATCAGAAAGAGAATCAACTCAATGTATCTAATATTCATGAAATAAATTTGTTCAAATATAATATAAGAGGGTCAGGTACTAATTGAAATTCATTCCCTTCAGTTCTGTTTCTAAGTTTAAGTTTATAAGTTTTCTCTATTTTTTATATGTGTTTTTGTATATTGGTTTTAATTTTCTCCCCCTCTTTTTTTATTTTATGTTTTTGAATATTATAGCTTGCCCCTATAGAGCAGATGAGCTCCTTAAAAGAAGAAGAACAAGAGGGAGAGACTACTATCAATCCTCCAAGCTCAAGTCCAATTGAAACTAAGTTACACTTAGGGCAAATAGAAGTTTCTACCGAGCAACAAACAGAATCTGGTGGAGTGGAAGATAGGGCATTAGTGATTTATTCTCCACCCATTGGACCAAGTATAGCCACAGCAGAAGCTTCAGCTGCATAGAGCCAACCCAGCATACAAGCACAAATCCGGTGATTTTCAAAAATGCCAAGTCTCGAGATAAATTCCAAAATTTTAGAGATTTTGATATCCTATTAAGCAAACCAGTGAATTTCGATTTCATGGATGAAATCAAGGATTTTTTGGAATTCCAGGGACTGCTGAAAGTTATCCCAAGGTCAAGTAATAATTTTAAAACTAAAAATTTAGTATTGGCCTTCTATTTAAATTAACATGAGGAAGATGCAGATTTTCTAACTAATGTGACTGAAGTACAGATTTATATGATACCTGAATATATATTTGAGAGCCTAGGATTAAAGAATGAGAGTGTAGAGATTTTAGAATCGTCTACCATGGCAAAATGGTTAGAACAAGAGATGAAAAATTGCATGGCCATAAACCCTTAGATAAATCTATTCAATAGGCTAAAATATATGACTGGAAAGGCCCATATGGTTGCATTAATATTAATTAGAATAATATATTAAAGATTTGGACATGATGTGGAATTGTTCATCTTTGTAAAAATTGCAACCTATGTAGTTTTAAATAGGATTCTAGTGAACTGGTATAAGGCCTTCATCTCCAAGATCATAAGCATCAAGAAGAATTTGTTCTATGGTGATATTATATACCAGTTGGTGTCAAGTTCCTTAGATATATCAACTTGGGCAGTCAATAAATTAAAGTCCAAAGTGTTAACTACCAAAGACCTGAAGTAGTTTTCCATGGAAGATAACTTGGCACCTCAAATACATAGTGAGCCATCCACTTCCCAAGAGAGGGTTAGCCTCTATGTTAGAAAAGATGGACACTAGACAACTAGTTGTTCTGAAAGAGAAAGTTATAGCCTTAAAATCCAAACTTCCAAAGCAGTAATTAAGATTTTTCTTCTTCTTCTGTGATGTAATTAAAACATTGGGAGAGACAACTCTCCCATGTTGTACCCCTTAAAATTTTAATAACATATGTTTTAAGATTTGCAATTCTATATGTACTTCAATTTGTGTATGTTTTAAATTTTTGTGTGTCCTTAATTGTTGTGAGTTTTAAATTTGAACAAGTGTTGTGGTTTTCTAAACCCTTGAAAAAATTTTCAATTCACAATCTGATGGATAAATATTCACAATACTCGTTCAATTAAACCATTTCAGAGAAATTAAGCTTTTTATGAACACACTTGTTACAATCGTGCATATTCTATGTGTTGCATTCTTTTAAAATTTTCCATCATTAAGAAATCCACCAATTTGTATTTATATTTAAAAATCATTCTTTAATCATTTGAATTATGAAATAACCTTTTAATCTCACTCAGATGATTAATATTGTTTAATTTCAGTAACCCTATGCTTAACAATTACATTTTCCAGCAAACAGAACCATATTTGGTTCACAGGGCAATAACCCTCGTATAAGTTCGTGGGTAAACTAGATAACCCTTGGACTTATATGAGGTTTATCCCCTAGTACTTTACATTTTCTCTTTTCTATTTTTTTTTTTTTTTAACGTAGTTCAAGGGTAAACAAGGTAACTCTCGAACTAACTCTGAGGGTAAATAGGATAACTCTCGAAATAGCTACTTCTATTATATCTTAACATTACAATACAACTCGAGGGTAAAAAAGATAACCCTCAAACTAACCCAAGGGTAAATGAGATAACCCTCGAAGTGACTCAAAATAAAACACAGTAGCTAACAGTTCGAATAATTATTTTATACTGACACCTTACAACTTAATTTAAATAAATTGTGTAAATTTAAATGTTTTTTGTTTCTCTTTTGATATGTGTGTATACTTATTATTATTATTATTATTTTTAAAATTTATGTTTATATTTGTTTTTGTATTTATATTATATATTATATATTTTATATTTTTACTTTTATTATTATTATTATTATTATTTTTTTTTAAACACTTGTTTATCACTTAGTCACCCATGCTCCCAATGGCACACAAGGAAGTCATATGATTTCACAAAATAAATACCACCAAACTTTACTGCTCATACTACTACTAATAAGAAAGTGAAATCAATAGCTTTATAAATGTAAAAAATTTTCTTTCCATTGGTAACTCCAAAAATAATCAGATAAAATTCCCATGAATGCTCTCCTAACAGGTTAAGGGAACTTATATCTTCTTCCATCTTCTTCTTCTTTTAACAACCAACTTACCCAGAAGGAATTCATGATCTATTCAAGAGGTTTGTGCTTGATATCAAATGGAACCTCTTTAGCTAGTGCATTCATTAAGTGTCCAACCAATTTAGTATAACTCATAATCTTTTCTTCATAAAAGTTTACACAATTATGGGATATATGCTCAAAAGTTGTAAGAGGCAGGATGAGCTCTAGAGATGGTTCTCAATAAATGGTTCATACGATAATGGTTGAAGTATAATTGGCTCATAAGAGGGTAAATACATTGTCCTTAACCTCTAATACCTTCAACTCCTCAAAACTTTTCTCAAAAGGTTGATCAAAATATCCTGGTTCAAATTCAAATTCTTCAACATTAGATAATTCTTCTTCTAGAACAATTTGTTGAAAAATATTCATCATTGGATCCTTAGCTTTTAATTCTTCAAATATGTCATCTTTGTTAAGATTGGGAAAGTTACTAATATCAACCTAATCTCCTTGTTCTTTACTCACATTATTTTCCTCATAAATTTCTCTTTTGATCTCTACTACCTTAGGTTGTTCTCCAAATTCATTAGGATGTGGTGGGTTGGGTAGAAATTCATCTAACTTAGGCTCATTCTCCATTATCTCTATC
>JAMKPZ010006372.1:0-16933 GCA_024699675.1 Amphibolis antarctica | reverse complement strand
GCACATTTTATATTTTCATTATATGCATTTATTACTGGATATGTCCATTGTAGATTCAAGTTGATATTATAAAATTGTAATATAAAAAAAAGATTTAAATAAAATACATTGAGATTTTTTTAATATGTAAAAAAAGTTTGGGAGAATTAACATATGCCTATGTATTAAAATGCCTAACCTTCTTTTAATGTCTTGGTGTGTAGGTGGCACCTAAATGGATTCCTTAATGTGTGTATTTATTAAAAGTTCAAAGGGATTGTCTAAATATTTAATGGCTGGAAAATTTATCTTAACAATGACAACCCATGCAGTTACAATCCTTTGGAGAAAAGTCTAATTAGGCTTGGGTTGATTAATTTCAATATGTACCTCTTGTCTAGGTATTTAGTATTGGTATTGTAAGGTGTATCGATCCTTGGGAAAAAAGAGTTGTGAAAATTTTGTTAGAGATGGGGCAAAGTCATGAAAACATCAAATTTTGAAGGAAAAATCTCAAATTTAGATTTGAAACTTGAATGTAAGATAAAATAAATTGTAATAGACATTTAAAACGAATCAGATTTAATTTTTTAACAATTATACCGTAAAAAAAGTTTTATACTGTTGGATGATAGTCTCATATTGGATATTTTATCGATGAAGACTGAACCTATAACATAGTGGAAATCCCTTTCATTACTCAACTGGTTTGGTGGAATGTGAGCTCTCTCCATATGATATCAGAACATCAAGTCGTGGGCCTACCTCTCACTGAATCAAAAATCACACGTGTTATGCACGTGTGGGAGAGTGTTAAATGATAGTCATATATTAGATATCTTATTGATAAAGATTGAATCTATAATATAGTGAAAATCTTTTTCACTATTCAACCGAGTTTTGTAAAATATAGGCTCTCTCCACACATACCATGAATTGTACAGTTTGTATGTGTGGAGTTACGTATAAGGTGTTGTATTGGGTAGCTAAATGGATATCCATTTAGTAGTTCATTTATTTTCATGTATTTATTTGTATCTTTCTCTCATTAGTGGTGAAATCAACCTCTCTCTTTCCACAGTAGGCTTATAAATAACCACAAAAGCAAATAACAGAATGTTAAAAAAAATGTGACATACAAACCTTGGAAAAATATTATTAATACCATGAGGAATGTTTGGTGGGGTCATTGCCGTTTGCAGTAGCTTCTATAACTTTAATGATTCTGATGACAATGGTGACTCTAGTTACTGTGGTGATTTTAATGACTTGGAGCATCAATAAATCTAGTATTACTCCATATACTCTTTTAATAATGATCAGACTGATCATGAGGGCCACCCTTAAATAATGTGTAGCTGGATTGTGGATGCCAGTCCCCATTAAGTGTGCTAGGTTCACCACTTCTGCATTCACTTGTGGATTTTTTCCTTCATTTTCGTAATGGTAATGGAATGATTTATGTCTAGATTGTGTTCTTTCTCGGCAATCTTCATCTTATGTGATGTGTGAAATATTTCTCTTCAATGAAGAAATTAAGCAATCTTTGTCTATCTTGATCATTTTGTCTTGCAAATTGTTTCTTTGTCTCCATCTCTGCTACTACTACCAACACTATCATCATTGTTGTCATCATTTAGTGGCATGATTGTGTTATCTTCACTGTCTCTACCTAATCCTAGTGTTCTACAAGAATGCAACTTCCAACACCTTTTTGAAGCTTTGATAGCAAATAGATGGAAGAGAAAGTGGTGCTTTCTATGACAGAAGTTTCATTGACATATCATCTGTATCAACCAATATTTGTGTAATGATCAGAACGAGCATTTCCTTTCTTAGAATTTAGAAATGAATGCATCCACTCAATAAAAACGATCCAGATTGATATTTCGACTGATACCAGATTGATGCTGATAAGAAGGCACTTATTGGATTGGTAATTCTAAAAATTGAAACTTGTTGCCGAAATTTTGGGGATACATATCAATATGGTAATCCATGCTTCTTGTTCAGCCATCCCAAAGTGCTCCTGGTCAAATATCAAGTGTAGTTCTGGGATTGTAGGCTTGTAGATGAAAACAACCTTGAAGAGTGATATATTGCTAGCTCACATTTGTAATATTAAAAAGGCCATGTTGTCAATCATTGTATCTTTTATTTTGTGCCTTTTTGTACTTATCTAAATTCTGATTTCTCCTTTTATTAGTCCTAGTTTTAATGGACGCTGCCATTTTCTGGGATTGTATGTTTTGACTCATTTTTCATTCATTATAAATTGGAGAAGTGCATCACAAGCTTGTGTATGTGCTTCCAAAGCCAAAAATTAGCTACTATGTTTGGTGCATTTCCCCAGCCATGTTCTAGGCAGAATTTGTTAGGGTTCCTCACCATGTCCTTCTTCTGTGTCCGTATCATATTATTCTGTATACGTAATTTTTGAAGGTTTGATGCTACAATTTCCTCTCCTTTAGTATCCTTATTTTATTTCCTCTGTTCTGCTGCATAGGTTAGTGTATAATATGTACAATGTGGTTGTGGTTTTTTGTAGTTTACGTGAGTTACAACCAACCTGTTGCAGGACAGTTCTCACAATGCATGCTTGATTTCTTGAATTATTTTTATTCATTTTGACTCTTAAAGCAGAGATATGTCAACTTGGAGTGAGATGAGGCTTATACATGTTATTTCCTATTATGACATTAATACCAAATGCATTTATAACTAGCTTCCTATCGCCATGGGAGATTGATCATCCATTACCTTTTCATTGTTTGAGATTGTTGAGTTCAAATGATCACATCTCACAGAGTTACTTCCTTTCATCCCTTAATACATGACTGATTGTTTTTGTTTTCTTCCTATTCTTTTCCAGGTTCTTTGTTTCATTGCTTGTGGCATGTGTTTCATTTGTTATAATTGGTGGATTCCTCTTCTACAGATACAGGTCTAGTGCAGTTTATGCAGTTCTACATAAATTGTTTTCTAAGCATTTATCGATAAGCATATAATCATGTGCAAGTATTTGTTTATAGTACAAAAAAACAACTAGAACCATCTAGAAAGTTTCTGTTTTTATTATGTTAAGCATCATATATATGATGACATTCCTGCCTCTTTGTACTTGGTGAGCTTGCACAATTGAATTCCAATATTCCTTTGGACATGAAAAACATGTAAAATTCAATGGTAAGTTAAAGCTCTTCCTTCACATTAGTATGCAGTTATAAATATGCACTATCTACCTCTACTAGAAAGATTCATGTTATGCTAATTATGCTCTTCCCGCATATATACATATTGTTTTGACATTACATGGTTAACTTTGTCAACTTTCTAACTCCCTATAATGCACCAGTTCTTTGAAATGACCACTAATGACAAATAACATATAGAATTATGAACAGTGTATTCTGTTGCTGCATCTCTACTAGTTGAATTCAAAGAGTATGTTCTGTATGAGGCAAAAAAATATTTTTAGGGAATGGATATGGGTTTCAGAACCAGCCTCTTCACAGTTTACATGCAGGATAATGCTGCTTACAGGTTGAACGGGATCCATCTATAGAGTTATCCCCCTTTGGTGCGGCCAGCCTTTGGCTGTAGAAGCTCACTTTCGGCCCAAAATTTGAAATTTAACTTTGTTTTCAATTAATATTTGTGAAAACTACATTTTTTTCTCCTATTGATTGACATGTTTTTGTCAACTTATTTTTTGTCCCATTTTTACTTTAATTTGGTCATTTTTGAGTACTTGAAGTTGTTAGTGAGTTCTTTTTATGTATCCTCACAGGTGGTTATCCTAAAAGCCTACAAATTTCTCTGCCTTCCTTCAGATTTTCTTTATTATGATGTGTTTTCCTACAATGTAAAATAACTAAATATCACAGAAATGTTGTTTTGGTGTGAAGTAGTGCATACAAAATCCAAAGTACAACCCATTCATTAAGGTTTTAGAAAATATTAGACCTCTTGTAATTGTTTTGGTTATATTTTATGTATTTTCTGGTGAAATAATCAAGTGTGGGATAAGATGATCACTTGCCCCCAGCTGTACCACTTCTCTCCAACGTCGAAACTAAAGTAATGAGTCATATATTGAAATGTTGAGAAAGGAAAAATGAATAGAGACCAATGCATGGAATCATTCTCTTGTACATTCTTCTTTTTTAGCAGACTGCCCGGTCTGATAAATAAAATTTTTAGGGGCATTTTCGTAAAAAAAAAGGGAAAAAAAGTGTATGTCTACATGAGGTTGCTTCCAATATTTGGTCTAAGAAAGGTTCAACCATATGCCAGGAAACTACAATCACGAAAAAAACTAATTAAAAATTAAACAAAGGCATTTTGCAAAAGGTAAGTGTAGTTAAGTTGTGAATGCTAAGAGGAATCAATGAAAATACAAGTAAACTATGGAAATTTACACTAGTGGATTTTGTTTACTTTCTTTGAATACAATTTACAATTAATAAATTGTTCAGTTGTAAACCTTTACTGCCAAATCCAACAATAAACATTAATATCTAAGATGAAATTTACGAAGAAGTAATAAGCAAAACCTAGTTTAATATCAAAGTACCTTTAAAAATACCAGCATGCATGGAGAAAACCAGTAAGAAAGTCCATCTTCACCCTTCAGTCCTTCACTAGAGGTTTTCCTTTTCCATTCATGTGATAATTTTTTTCTAAATTTCAGGGATAAACAACAAACTCTAGAGGAATGCTTTTGGGATGCTTGGGCATGCCTCATCTCTTCGGCAACTCACTTAAGAGTATGATTTTGCATGTTAACACAATTTTCCATTAGAAAAGATATGCTTTTGATCAAGCTCTCTAGATTTAAGTTTCATTTCCCATCAAAGTAAGACCCATACCTGATAGTTTACATGACAGCAAAAGACACGTGTTGAGCGTGTTATTGGATTTCTGCTTGCTTTATGGGGTATATTATTTTATTCTCGTCTATTGGGAATTATGTCTGAACAATTCAGGGTAAGTTTTTACTTTTCTATTTTGAATTATTTCTCTTGTTATCAACACAAATGCTCTCTCTAAGTTAACTTTACAGCACAATATGCAAAAAATCAGAGAAGGAGCACAAATACAAGTGATGGAGTGTGATCATATCATTATATGTGGAATAAATAGTCATTTGAATTTTATATTGAAGCAACTAAACAAACATCATGAAACTTCAATCTGCTTAGGTACTGCTACTTCTAGGTAAAATTATTCCTTCAATTTGGTAGATCTATTTGTATTTCCTTTTAAAGGGTTGCTTGCATTTTTAAAAGTTACATTATTTTTTATCTTTTACATGTGTTTTAATTCTAAGGAAGCAGAGGATTCTTCTTTTGTCTGACCTTCCAAGAAAACAAACTGAGAAGATTGGAGACAACATTGCCAAGGATTTGAACCATATTGATTTACTTACAAAGAGGTCTTACCTTATTCTTGTGGTTGATTGATAAATTGCATGATATTTGGGTGCCTTGGTATCTTCTTCCCTACAAATATCTTCCTATAGACTTATTTTACATGATACATGGAGAAACTCTATTAAGTTGTCAACTATTTTACATATTTAAAAAATTTCATTGTATTTTATTTTAATCTTGATATTTTTGTATATTATAATTTTATATTATCAACTTGAATCTACAATGGACATATTCAATAATAAGTGCATATAATGAATGACATAAAATGTAAGGAAAATTATTTCTAAATTACTTATAACACTTGAACATCACCCAGGCAGTTGTCTACATGCATAGCAATTTCCCATATGTCAATATGTTCGACAACTTGAAGGCAATCTTTCAACAAATAGACCCATGTCCCGTGATATCATGTGCTACCTAAACCCATTAGGGTTGCAGATGGCCATAGTCGAAGGAGGAGAAGAAGAGGAATGGTCAAATGAAGAAGGAATTGGCACACACAGTGAGCATGCGTAAAAAAGGGGAAGGGGTTTTCTTAAAAATTGCGTTTAAGTTTTAAGTTTTTAAGTATTTCTTTTTGTCTTTTAAACTTGTAACAAGTTGGATACTCCAACTTGAGGGAGAGTGTTAGAGTAAATGATGTGTTAGGTGTTTAGTGTATGTGGATCTAGTCTTACATTAGTTAAACTTATTTTGTATGTGTATTGTAGCCTCTATATAAAGAGGTTTTATCTTTGTTATTGAATCAATTCAATATTTTTCTTTCTTTTATTTCTTAACACTTTTAATGCTATTTTCCTTCACTGCTCAGAATGTTGAGCATAGGTTCAACAAAACCACATACACCAGCTCCCACTGCTGTCCACCCTCCTTTACCCACAACTGCCTTTGATCACTTTCCATCATTGACATCCATTCTCTACTCACAGAACTGCTGATTTATCTCTCCTCTTCCCTCTTCACTGCCAGACAGATCCCGTCCTGCACCATCACCAGACCAGGGAGTGTCCCTGCCATTGTTGGAATAAACTTCTCAACTTCTGTCACCATCTGCTGATCCCACGGGAGCCTCATAGCTGTGGCTCCACCAATCTTTTCCACCTCCCTGAGCAATGATCTAAGGGGGAATAGTCCTAAAACTGCCTGCTTGCATACTGATTTGATTTCCTCTCCACGTGATTTCACTGGATCTCCTGTTTTTTGGTGCATGTCAGACTGTCTGGGTGCATATGGTTTTCACGTCACTCTCTCATGCATCAAATTCTTCAACTTGTAACCTTAATGGGAGAACAACCAAGCTGAATGGAAAAAAAATGTTCTATGGGCAAAGTCCTTTGAGATAATTCTTGGAGGACTTGGGAAAATTTGGCATATCACTAAAAATCCAATTGTTGCCAAACATTTGAAATACAAGGATTGGTTTGTAGATGGCATCATCATATAATGGCTTGCTAATAGAATGGAAGAGTCATTTGCTTGTGGTGTTATGATGTTGATCTCTACCAAGAAATTATGTGGCACTTGCAAAAGGGCTTATGGACATGAGAAAATGTATACTGGATTGAAGAATTGTATGAACAACTCTTTACCCTCCATTAAGGTAACCAATCCGTTCAAGATTTATATGCCTCTCTCCTGTCCTTATTGGAGAACTTGTGCTATCGACAATTGGTTGCCAACAAAAATACAATGAGGGACTACTAATTGTGGCCTGATTTCTCTCAATTCTTTGACCAATGATTGTTTTACAAGTCCATGTATAGATTCTTGGAAGTGACAATAGTCCATCTGTTGGCGTAGCCTTCTCCTCAGTACTATGAGTCTCTACAGGTGCACTTCTTTCCTGCACTAAACCATTAACCATGGTTAACTGATATAGTGTTTGAGGTCAAGGTAGAGTGCTTTAAGTGGAGTTCAAGAACCCAGTCATGGGTGTAGGAGATGTAAGTATTGTGGTCAAACAAATCATGTCTTCAGAAAATGCCAAGAGAAGCTTGATAAACCAGAGTGGGTTCAACAAGTTGCAACATATTCCCCTACCAGTTTCACTACTACCAAAAGGATTATAATTCCCTCTATATGAGTATGATTGCTTCTCATTCTGTAGGTTGAACTCCATTAGAGTCATTCTATCCATTTTCATAAATCAGGCATGGAGATGTGCCAAGTAGACGTGCAGAATACATCTCTATATGGTGACTTGACTGATCCAATTCTCATGGGGCAACCGTTAAGGTAATGTTGCTTAGGAGAATAGAATATACAAGCTGAAAATGCCATTTGTCACCTAAGGCAGAGTCCCAGAGCTTGTTTAGAGAAGTTAAATTAGGTGATTGTGGTAGGTGGCTTTTAGAGACGTGTTGTGAATAGGCTCTGGCTTGTAAATGGGGCGGGTTTCTACCTGTGACCCATTCTGTTTGATATGGGTACAACTAGAGATATTTCTATCCTATTATCCATTTACCAATGGGTTAATCTGCTAATTCGTGAGTATTATCCATCAATTATCCATAGGCTTGATATGGGTAAGCTTACACCCACCATGTTTATAGGCTTAGGAATCACATACATGTAGATGATATTAGTGGTTGTGTCATTTTAACAATATATGCTGATGAGGCAGTAATGATACAAGTATTAGAGAGACAAAATACCTTAGTATACATTTTGTCACTAAGGACAGAAAAATCTTGATACTTCTTGAGTATTGAGTTTGTGGATGCCAAGGAAATGATGATATTATCTCAAAGAAAGAATGTCCATAATCTTATTTAGAAGATTGATCTTTTGGGTTGCATGCTAGAGAGTACTCTGGTTGAGTGTAGACTATCATTTTGGGACACCATTTCATATAAAAAATTCTAGTTAGTATGAGACTGTGAGTGACTGACTGGAATACTTATAATCCTGCTAGTCACTTGATTAGACATTGTGTATCGCTTGCCTCCTAAGTCAATTCATGCATGAACTTGGAATGGAGCCCTGCATATTCTAGCATATGTGAAGAGTGCACCAAGGGTTTGATTTACAAGAAAAATGAATACATGAGAGTTGAGGCCTATTTAGATTCAGGCTAAGTAGGAGATAGTAGATACAAGAAATTGACACCAAGCTTCTATATGTATGTAGGAGCTAATTTAGTTACTTGGCATGGTAAAAAATAGATAGTAATCTCCAGATTTAAAAGGTGGAATATAGATTTATGGCCTAGATTGTGTTCAAGATGATATGGATCAGATTACTTTTGTTACATCTTGGTTTTCTAGTCAAGATACTGATGCATTAATGATCTCACATTCCATGAGTGCATTATGCATATAGAGGTTGATTGTCATTATGTGATGATAACATGTATCATCTGTACACCTTACATTTAGTCCTTAGGGCATTTAATTGACATCTTCACCAAGGGATTGAATAGAGTTATAGAGGTATATTTTTTGTATCAACTGGGCATGCTAGATATATACATGCTTCATTTTTAGTAGTATTAGAGCTATGCTGTGTATCAACTAGTGGAAAATTGTTTCATGTTGGTTTTCATGTAATGGGTCCCTCATATAACCTCTATTTATAGAAGTATAGTAAATGTATATAATATTCATTCCCTCTTACTCTCACCACATTTATTTTAGAGTAATCATTGAGTTTGAATGATGCTATCTACTTTTCGTCCCTTTTCATTACATCACCTAATGTAGCAATTTAAAATGCAAGATGTATGCTTTTAGTCTTTTATGTGAAAATTCGAAAATTCATTCGTTCTAGTGGTAAATGGGCTTGGTGTGCCTTTTGTTTTTCCTGTCTTTTTTTCTTTGTTGTAAAATTGGATGATTTGATTAATGAAAATAAAAACCATTCAAAGGACTTCAAGTTAGTGATGGATCCATAAGAATACAAAACAAACTCAATAAAGTGATAACTTTTTACCAGTTTTTATGTGTGGTCCTGCATTCCAAGTGATTTCCATCAAACTCTTGGTTTTGAATTTTTGATCCATATTTGTATCTGATGTTTTTCTATTCTTGTAAAATGTTATTTTTCTCAAATTCTGATTTGTGAATATGTGCATTTTGCAGTTGCAGTCTCAGCATGACTAACTCATTTGTTAGAGCGGCTGCAGATAAGGCTCGCTCCATTATAATTTTACCTACACAAAGCAACAGGTATGGTCTTTTTGCTTTAATCCTCTGTCACAATCTGATTTTCCAGTTTTCTTAAGAAATATATTTCCATTCCATATTTCTTGCTGGTATTTCTCATCGTAATATATTATCATCATTGCACTATTCTATTTTTTTAAATCTTGTGACATCTAAATACTAAAATAGTACAAAAACAACAACACATGAATTTTTTTTTCAAGTATTATTATCTATTATTATTAGTTTATTACTTTTGCCCTGAAATTTGAATATCTAACTTACAATAGACTTTTTAAAAAAAACTTACAATAGACTTAATAATAACTCAACATTAATAGGCCATTGCCCTTCCCCTACACTGGTCACCCAGTTTTTGTGTTTCCCTCCCTCTCATTTCTTCTATTGGTGGTTGGTTGGGAGGAGGGTGATGATTAGGGTTTCCCTCTTCCCTACTTACATCTTTCACACTTTTGGACTTTTAAATCTTAAACTTTTATATCATGTTAGAAATGGGTGAAAGTGGCTTGATTTCATTAATAAACATATGGACTTTATATATAGAAGCTACATAAAAGAGACAAAATAACTTAGACAATGCGGGATCAAACCCTCACAATGCACAAATAATTCTAATACATTATTTACTCTCTCAAGTATGACTAAAAACAATTTTCAGTCAAAAACTGCTACAATTTATTGCATGGATGGTCTGAAATCTGGCCTTCTTTTAAGATGGTTTGGTGCCGTAAATCATCATTGAAGGTTTGGGGATTTATGTGGTTGTTAACACATGGCCAACTAGTTACCAGGAGCTACAGGGTTAAAGGCATCCAGGAAACAACCAAGGCAATGTTTCTGTGGTAAAGAAAGAAGTTGATCATCTCTTCTTTATGTGTGACATGGCTTCAAAGGTTTGGAGAAATTTTTTGGGCAACTTGGTGAAAGGAGAATTGCAATTCAGCTTGAGATCACAACTGCTGCACGAGATTTGGCATCTGATCAAGTGGAAATTATCACCTTGCCAGCATAGAATGCTGCAGGTGATTCATGTCACATGTTGGAGCCTTTGGAATGCTTGGAAGGACTTTACTTTTTTCCAAGAAACCTTGTTAACCAGAAGATATTTTGCTACATGCATGGGGTCTTCTTAAACACTAGTAATGTCTCTTGTAACGGAGGGAGTGATTTTTGTAATGGTTCTTCCAATTATGGTTGTTTCTCTTCAACCAATATACTTGTAACCTAGTTATTCTTATCTAATAAGATATAACTTTACTGTTTGTCAAAAAAAGTATTTCAATGTGAATTGTTATTTAATGCCATGAAGAAAGAAAAAGCAAAAGATTCTTTAATGTGATTAGGAGCGCCCCTTGCTTAGAATTAAGGTATTTTGTATCAATATCATATTGAGCATTGATCTTATAGAAAAAGGAGACTTAATGAGTTTTAGTAGAAATTTTGATGGAGATCATACAAAGTCACAGAAATGTCAAATTTTGATTTGAAACTCCAAGATAAGATAAAACAAATTATAATAGACATCTAAAATAAATTAGATTTAATTTTAGTTAATTATATCAAAAACTAAAATCCATATGAATGTAAACAATCACAAAATTAAATAATAAAATGTAAAAAATATGTCTTACTAACCTTAGAGTTAGAAAAATATCATTTAATACCATGAGGAGTGCCAAGGGGGGAGGGGGCGCATAATTGTCGTATCCTTCTAGTTTTTGCTGATACATGAGTTGGCTGTATATTTACCCATGTGTCCTTACCTCCACTCTACAAGGTAAGTTCATGGCATGGTAGTGGTATAATGTGTCTAGTAGCAGACAACCATCTTATAATATCAGATATTGTCTCAAGATGACCAACACATGTATAGTATCGTTCATGTAGTTTGATTCAGCTGATATGCAAAGAGGACAGTTTTAAATTGTATGGATTGTATCAATCTGACTGATACATATTGAAATTTCCATCAATACAGGTCCAATACTGGCAACAAGGTTGTTATCATATCAGTAGATCTGAGTACCGATCTGTATTGACACAATATCACTGATATGGATCAATATAGAAAACCATGTTTTGAATTACATGACATTGGTAAAATAGGGAGAGTATGTTAAATAAAAGAACAAACAACATGTGATTCATCTTGTATCATTTTCAATTGGTGATTACTTAACAAAAATAACAACAATCAAATGCCTTTATCCCACTTAATAGAATTGGCAAATGAATCATTTTCCTCTTATTCCTAGTATATTCATATTCAAATTAGTTTGGCAAATTTTTACAATGGGCTATCAATCTAATGCCAACTCTTTTCCTTTTCCAAGACTTAGGACTGAATGAATGGTATCCTCCATAGTGTTGGAGTTATAGTTTTTGTGATTAACACTGCTATTTGTTTATATTTTTGATCACTTCCATGCATGGATTTAACAAACAGGTATGAAATGGATACAGAAGCATTTCTCTCTTTATTGGCACTTCAACCTCTTCCAAAAATTGCAGCAGTTCCTATGATTGTTGAAGTACGCAAATAGCTGAACCAAATCAAATTTTTAAATTTTTTACTGTTAAAACTAACTGTTGTATCTTTTTTCTGTTAGTAAACTTCTTGTTGGGAAAATTTATATATGTCATTCTTACCAAATATCACAATTTTATTTTGCTTCTTTCATGGCTCAATTGGCGAGTAAATTGTCAGTTATATGTTATAAGTCGAAATATGAAAGAAAAATTGTATTTTTTTTTGGTTTTTCATCTATTATATGCGTTTGCATGAGAGGATCTCTTGAAAGTAATACATAGTCAATAAAGGCATGCTGTTCGGGAAAATATCCAAGTTGAACTTTTTTGTTATGGTTTAACGTTTCCCATATATTTGATCTGGCACTGAATATAAAGAAAAATAGTATTCTTGTCCTTTCCTCTTTTTGAGGTTAGGTGAGAGACATAATGATAAGACACAAAAAGTAACATGCACTAATCATCAAAACACATCTTTAAAACTCTTAATTGGATAAGGCTTTTGCCTTTGTTCCGTCAACTCCATCATATTTGGATTATCTTGTCTGCCTTCTCATTTCAATATGCTAGCCAAGAAGGCACATGCAACAGCATGACTAGAGGAGAAGTTATTCTTTAGTCAATCTTACTTAACAGTGCAATATTGGCAAAAATGCGTCTATACATTATTACATAAATAGCATATAGTGGCAAGGGAATAGGTCAAGAATATATTTTTATTAACTTATTATAAAGATGCCTAGAGGACCTAGACACGATGTTACTAACGTGAGATAAGTATTTTAAATGCTAGAAACATAATATTACTAATGTGTTTTGGGATTGGTAGTAATTTTTTGTTAATTATGTTCTTTCATTGAAAATATAGTAGAGAATGAAAAGTTCAATTAGCTAACTCTGTAGTCATCGTAATTGTGCCTTGTTTGTAGGCTGAATTAAAAATTCATTACATGCATGTGAATTCCTTAATATATTTAATATTTCACATTTCAAAAATTAATTATTAGTCAAAGTAATAATTCATATAATAATTATTTTCTCCCTTGCACTTGAAATGTTAACATTAGATATTTTTAAACTATTTATATGTTTGAGAATAAATGATGTATTAGGGTTATAAGAATAATTTGGGTTTAGTCTTATGTTGGTTATCATGCATGTATCCTCTTTTTGTAGCCTCTATTTATAGTGACATTGTTATCCTAACAACATATAACTTCTACCTATCTCTTATTCTAATATGGTATTAGAGCATAGGCTTTGAGAGTCCATTAAGTTCGAGAGATTTAAGTAGGAAGAAGGGAAACTTTAATCACACTTTCGTCCCAACCACCACCACTAGCAATCACTATTCAGGTTGTCACCACCCTTCTTTTACATCCATCACCTAGTTTTTAAGTTGTTGGTGCTCTTGTATTTTGGTTGCTCCTCTCTTTGTCTCCTATACATAGGGTGCGTTCTTTTTTTTTACTCTGAGAGTAGAAAAAGTGATTTTTAGAAGAATGGTTTTGAGATAGAAGGAGGAGGAAGAGTAATTTTGATAATAAAAGGAGTAGATTAGGGAATGTATATGTCATCATGAAGCTGAAAGTATTTCTGGAACTTGGGAGTAAAAAAAAGAACGAAGTCATAGTTTCAAACTCTTTCAAGCCATAGTTTATATTATGTTGCATTGTGGATTTAGTCCGACATTGTTAACTATCTTGTATTGTTTCCATGTAATCTCTATATAAAGAGTTATGTTTATGAATGAGATATCCTACTTCTACTTATTTTTCTCTTGTTCAACAGCTGTAATGTATTCTCATGAGCAATATATTTGGACATTTTATTATGCATATCAGTTTTTTAATTATAATATAAAATCTTTGGATGTAGGTCTCAAGCTCGAGTACGTCTGAGCTTTTAAAATCAATTTTAGGCCTGAAGGTAGAACCAGTAGAGATGGTTGCATCTAAACTTTTTGTCCAGTGTTCTCGACAAAATGGGCTTCTCAAAATTTACAGGCATTTACTAAACTACCGAAGTATGTCATTGAGTCTTTAGTTGTAACATTTAATTTTCTGATGTACAGGTTTGTATTCGTTTTGTTATGCCATATAAGGGTACATGGTTATAGATGATAATGACTTTGGTATTCATTATAAATACCTGGATATAAATTATTTTATTCATCTTATGTTCTACTAATAATTCTATAACACCCTGACTTTTTGAGACACAAATAATTGGAAAATAAAGGAATCAGAAAATAAGAAAGAGAATATAAGCAGGAAAGAGGGAAGAAAATGAGAAAGAGAATCCAGGAAGATTGAACCAGTCAACTGTTCGGATGTTCATTTTGAGGGAACCTTCCTGGGAAACCCTAAGATGATTGTGACTTGCGAGGCCATTTATTTTTGACTATCTGGTTGACTGATAGGGCTATAAATAGCACTCAAATCCTAAGTCTCTTTCACAGAATCCCCTTCTCTCCTAAGAACCTCTTCACCTTTACTATTTCCATGACTTACACACCATTTTAGCCCAAGAAAATCCTCTGGAAACTAAGAGAGATAGAAACGTGTGGAAAAGAAGAAGACCGAGAAAAAGAGAGGAGAGAAAAGGAAAAGTGAAAGCAACAAAGAGCAGTAGAGCAACACAAAATTCATGGGTAGGAGGAGATTGTGTTCCAGGGTCACTAAAGTTTAGTTTTAAGTTCTGTTTTCATGATTTACATGGTAGAAATGTGTCAAAATCATAATAATCACCAGGTCATTGCTTACATATTTAAGACTTACATCGTCTTGGATCATTTAGTATTCTTCTTGATCAAGAGTAATGAAGTTTCATAAATATTATTGTTGTACTACTTGTACTCACTGATATCTTTCATCGTCAAGAAATGCCCTTGACATAATTTTTCATTACTGATGCAGAAGACATATTTAATCTTCACAGCTTCCCAGAGTTAGCAGGGGCGAAGTACAGGAGTGTTAGGCGTGGTACCAATGAGGTTAAGACTGTTTGAACTTAAAAATGTCCTCTTTCTTATTACCTTCATAAATTCTTTACATTAGTGTTTCCAGGCAGTGGTTTGCGGTATTTATAGAAATGGAAAAGCAAATTTTCATCCAGATGATGATGAGGAACTCAAGCCAGATGATAAGGTGCATAACCTTGTATAAATTCAGTTTTTTGATAATGGTAGTTTTTACTTTTTACATTCATTAGGATTCAGAAACTTTAGTGGAAGTTAGGAGTATCCTTTTTTTTGATCAACTAAATTATTGTAGTTGAATAATTTGTATAAATTCAGTTGTGTATGGAGATTTAAACGTGATGCCAATGACCTTGTATACTTCAATACACAGAACATTACTTTGAAATGTTTCTTTATACAGTTTCTTACTTATATATTTTAGTAATGAAAGGAAGATATGATAAAAACTTGAATCCTATTAAAACAATAGTATGCATTCTATTTATCAGATTACATGTCCTATTCATTTCTTTGTTTTGCATCTATGATTCTTATATCCAGATATTGTATATTGCACCTATTTTTGGAAAAAGAGAAGTGCAGACTTTGTTCTCGGATGTTGGGAAAGTAGCAAATGATATTATTCCAGAACCTACATCCTCTGCAAGTACAGATGTTAAATTGCTGAAATCTCGCATGAAGAGCATTGTGAAGCGTCCTTCACTATCGATGTCAAAGGTACTAAGCTGAAGGTACTGATCTAGTGACATGGATTCTGAAAGCATTGTGAATTTCTAAAACTAAGTTTCTGTGTAGACATGTAATTGGTGTCAAGGACCAAAGGAGTCCATACTTGTTCTTGGGTGGAGGCCAAATGTTCATGAAATGATTCAAGAATATGACAATTATCTTGGACCAGGAAGTACATTGGTATGCATTCCCAGCATTGTTCTGACTTTCTTATGTATCTGCCTTTCTTAAAATACTTTTTTTTTTCAATTTGTTTGAATTTTATAAAATAAATCTCTTCTAACGGTAAAATATTGTTGAAGCAATACCTTATCATTTTTCTGAATTGCATAGGAAATACTATCCGAAGGTTCCATTGCTGAAAGAAATAGCATGGTAGGTCGACATCTTCTTCAAAATATTAAGATTTCTCATAAGGTACTGTACTCTTTAATTTCTCAGTGTCTCTTGTCCATGCTCTTGCATTTTATTTCTCTGTCTTTCCTGAGGCATCTTGTTACAGGTTGGGAACCCCATGGACTACAATGTCTTAAGGGAGGCCATCTTAAACATCAGTTCTGAAAAGGATGCCAAGGATATCCCCTTGTCAATTGTTGTGGTACAAGATAAAGATTGGATGGTTGGAGGTAATATTATGTCTCAATCTCTTATTATGGGTATGATATGAACTATGAGCTACTTTGTCATCTACAGATCCATGTACAGCGGATAAAAACACTGCATATACTCTGCTTCTTGCTGAAAATATTTGCATCCAGCATGAAGTGAAGGTTAAGCTCTGCATATACTCTACTTTCTGAAACTATTTACATCAAGCAGAGGGTAAGTTTAGATTTGACCATAGATAAAAGTATTCGAAAGAAAAGGATTCATGTATATACTCTACTTTCTAAAACTATTTATATCAAGCAAAGGGTAAGTTTAGATTTGACCATAGATAAAAATATTTGAAAGAAAGGGATTCATGTAACTGACTCTACATAGTAGGATTATAATACGGGTTATTGTTACTGTTATGGAGTAAGTTTAGATTAGGTTGACCATATAACATGAGTTTATGGATGAATTCACAGAACAAAAATTTCTAGGTAAATATCTTAATTTTTTTT
>JAMKPZ010006371.1:0-31310 GCA_024699675.1 Amphibolis antarctica | reverse complement strand
CCTTCTCCTGTACAAGTTGCATATATTCGAAGGGCTATAGTTTATAAATATAAACTATAGGTATTTTATAAATATATAATTTATAATATAGGTATTTTAATATAATTTTTTAAAAAAAATATTTAAATTATTTAATAAATATTATTATAAACTATTACGATACACAGTAAAAAGAAATACGTATTACTTGTACCAGTAAACAAACAGACCAAAGAAAGCTACAACTCAATTAATTAGTTGCAAACTTGCAATCAATAATTTATATCTAATAAATATAAAAATTGTCATTTTTTACCACAGGTAAACTTGAAATTTTTTTATCATAGGTTTCAAATAAAAACAAAACCTTTTTTAAAAGGAAGCACAAAATCCTGATTGAATTTGACAAAATGAAATTATCTGTCTTCAAAATTTTATGAATTTAATTAAATTTAAAATTTATATTCAACACTATTTATATCAAATTCAAATATAAATGATACCCATCAGATAAAATCTAATTAAAATTTATTTACTTATCTTATCAAATATTAATGTATATGATATTATTTATATTTATCAATTTATCAATGAATTCATTATTATTTACCATTATATTTATATTTATACCATTTCGTCTTACCATTCTCCTTACCTGATTTCCCCTGACTTGTCCAAGCGGGCAGAGGCCTTGAGGAAGGTTACAAATGAATGTGAATAAATACCAATTCATCCGAATGGGCATCCCACTGAATAATGTGACATGGACTGAGTCGACCCAAGTTTAATTTTGATGTTAGATTCCAACCAAAAGAAGTAAGATACATATTAATTTAAGATATGTGTAGTAACGAGGTATTTCAACTTTAAATACTGTGAAAAATTAAAAGTTAGGAACATCGTTACTAAATAAAATTGAATTTCAAAATAAATTATAAGATAAAAACTTATATATAAAAATTTATGTGACACGTAAAACTTATATATAATTGAAATTAAAACATCGTTATGAAATGAAACCTAAAACAAAATGCCCCTTGTTTAAGAACCCTTCAATGAATTTTTTTTAACGTGTACTAAGATTTGAAATTTGATAGAAATTGTATTATAATTTGATTACCTTCCAATGTGTGCGCCAGCAGATTATAATAACTTCAAGATCATTTGAAAATAATCTAGAAACAATTATCACTTGTACTAGTAAATTAAACACATAACAATCATACACTACAAATTCTAATGATGAAATTCTCTAAATAGAGGGTAATCTCACATCGTACTTCAAGAAATAAAGTTCTATATTTTTTGACAATGACTGTTCTTGCATAAAAGTTCTAGTTTAAAATTTACTTCCCTTAAAGATCTAATAAGGTAATAGAAAACAAATTACGCTGTTTATTATTGGCCAAAAAAATAGTTATATTATTTACCATACATGCATATAAAATTAATCAAATCAGCCATTAATAAAAAACGAAAAAATCAAGCTGAAAATGCAGCGTATGCCATGTTATGTAACACAAAGTTTAATGAATTCAAGATGCAAATAGGCTTTTGATTTCATTGAAATCACCATCAACTTGTTCCTACCATGTCAGGGTTTGATCCTGAAAATGTTCAAATGAATCAAAATGGTACTGTCGTGTGGATGAACAGCTGATATTGACTCGACCGCTGTTCATAACAATGCTAAAAGATGGTCATCAGCTTCACATAAGGCCGTCCTCCAATAAGTAAATTCCAAAGTTTTATCAAAACAATTTCATTTTGGGCTTCACGGAAAGTTCTGAAAAAGGGACATTTGTCTGGTACAACCACTCCTATTGTGCACTTCTAACAAACCCCGATTGACCCATTTCTGGATCATATCATTATTCTTGTGCCTTTTCTTCCTTGAAACTTGAATCTACCACTACCACACAAGAACTGATTCCAAAGGATACCATCAGCACAATCATTAGCTTGTAATCAATGGCATTCAATCCATGTGGGTGATCATATTTAGTACATTAAATACCATCAAAAGTGGACTTCGGCTACATAATACAGAACAAGAGTTACAAAGTGCATGCTAAAGACAGGAAAAAGCCCAGCTTCCATCATGAGTTGATCAGGATCTCAGTAAAGCTAAATCAAGAATGGTTCGGAAGAAATGGCGGGGAAAGATAGGTGGATCTTCTGCAAGTGCCTAAGATGTCATACGATGGAAAATATAAGGGAGATGGTCATGTAGTATATAGATTGAACAATTTCATTTGTTAATAGTTATTATTACCTGATGGATCAAGACGGTTGATGGAGTCATTCCAGGGACTGTATTAACTTCTATCACAAGGACCTGCAATGCTCAGAGTATGAATTAACAAAGACTATTAAATTAAAGAAAAATGTTGTAACCTTGATAAGGTATAAGTTACTGAAATGTCTCAAATGGACATTCGATTTGGCATTTCCAAATTCACTCTGAATAGCAGCTTACCTCCCCAGTATGCACATTGACAAACGCATCAATGCGAGATAAACCTTCCAACTCAAGGGTGTTGGCTATTATTTCAATTCTTTCTTTGCATTTTTTCAGCGCACCCTCCCTAGAGGAAATTTTTTTTGATAAAAGTATCTGTAAGTACATAAATAAGAGGGAACTTCATTGAAATTTTAGTTAAACTCACGGCCTGGGGGGACTATATGGTAGCCAAAAATACAAAACTAGGAATCATACAATGACACGAGCATTAATAAATGAGGAATAAACCATGTATGACTTCTTGACATTGATTCTATTGTTACGGAACTTGTATCATCAGAAATGTAATTCAGGACTTGGAATTCTTCTGGGTAAGAATCCATGTTTAGACATATGTATTAAGTATTTTGCATTTTCTTTGTAAATGGGTTAATGGGTAATTTACTGGATCCATAAAAACAATACACTAATTAAACCCCATACCTTCCATTTTTTGAAATCAATTCCATATTCTTTTCCCCTTTCAACATGTTTTTGCATGACAACATTGTTGGGTCCAACCATTGTGCCACCACCCATCTTCGTCATGTCATGTCCTAGTTCTCGCTGACACTCCTCACACCTTTTGCTGCTAGGATCACCTTTCCCACCCCATACAACGCAACACCCCCCCCCCCTCTCCACTCCACTCCTACATGGAAGCACATCCTGACTACCTGTGGTCAGTGGTTAGCCGTCCTGAATGGCCAAGTCTCCCTACCTCAGTATGACAACTAGTGGTTTTGCAGCGATCCACTAGTTGTCAATTAGTCTTGGCCATTGGAGTACGAGTTGGAGGGCGTCTTTCACCAAGATCAGTTAAGTTCTACACCATAACAGCAAGTTCAATTTTATGACCATGGCCTCTGCTTACAATTTGTGGATGAAAGGGATCACCACCACCATCGCTAAACTCAACAAGAACTAACTTCACTGGTCTCAATCAAGCCTTTGAGACCCTTCTTGAGGTACACAAAATTTTATCATCTCACTCAAGCTCCACCAAATGCTAAAGATGCAGCTTATGCCGATTGGTTGTCCAATGATGCAATGATTACGTGGCTCCTCAACAACATAGACAATGAAATTGTCAGCTCTGTGATGATGCATAAACCCACTAAATTTGTTTAGGAGAGGGATACCCTACAAAGTACATACAAACAAGTAAAAAAAATTGCCAAAATCTTTGAAATTTACGAGTTTTCACACAAAACAAGGGGAACATTCTTTATAGGAATACTACAATCACCTACATTCCCTTTTGAAGAGTTGAATGTTTACCTTGTTGGTAACATAGATAAGATGAGACAAGATTGAGATGAATTAGCTATTGTTAGTTTCTTAGCAACTTTACAACCAAATTTGCACACCAAATTCGAGGGTAGATTTTAGGAGCTGATACTGTTCTTCCATTGCAGTTTACCTATGCTCATGCTCGTCACATATTGATTGGTATACCTATCACCAAATCTTCTAGGTTCTAGGATCATTCTACTATGGTGACTACTACACGAGCTGTTGGATTGAAATCTTCAAAGGGAAAATCTCATGGTTGTGAAAAACATCCATGTGAACCTTGTGGTAGACTCAATCAACTTTCCAACAAGTGTTAGGAATTTAGGATAACTTTGGAAGACCACTGCTAGCCCATCTTCCATCATCCTCTAAGACATCTTTCCTATCACGTTTACCCAGACAATAAGCATCACCCAGTTCCATTATGACATATCTTTAGCTTCGGGCCACCCAGGAATCCTTGGCTACTACTACCCATGCTTCCACTTTAGATACCTCTGCACATTACCTTTTGGTACTAGTGACTAGATTATAGGCTCAAGGGCAACTTGCCACACGTCAAGAAATTGTGACCTTTTTATACACATTTCCCATTTACTTGGCATTAGGGCTATTAGTATTGGTAATGCCCGCACTTGTCTTGTTGGGGAAGGGGTGGTTCATGCCTCCTCTCACCTCACTTTGGATAAAGTTCTTGTTCTAGAATTTCCAATCAACCTCTTATCTGTAGGTGCTACAATTGAACAACTTTCTTAATCTAAAACTCTAACCATTTCATTGTATCTTTCAAGACTTGAAGAAGGGAAAGAGGATTGGTTTGGACAATAAGCAAAACAACAATGTCTACCAACTTGTTCGAGACAATAGATCTTGAGGATTTGCAACCACTACGTCTATTGAGGAGCCATCCTTCCTATGACATTGTCAACTTGCTCATCCATCATTTCAACATCTTCAACAAGCCATTCCTTAGTTCTCCTATGAGTCATGTCAACTAGGAAAGCACTATTGTGCTACTTACAAAAGTCAATCATTGTCAGCTGGTAAGAGCCTTTTTCATTTAGTCCAATGTGATCTTTAAGGTCTTGCCTGTGAGTCTTCTATATTAGGGTACAAGTATTACATTTTCCTTAATGATGATTATTCTTACTTAAAGATCGTAAGAATGTTATTGATGTTATTAAAAGTTTCTTTATAGAAATTAAAAATTAATTTTTCATTTGGCATCTTCTTGCACTTTAAAATTATAATAAAAGTTCAGCTAACCACTTAATTCCTACTTTATCCATATATTTCCAAATCTTTAGAGAAATACCATCAAATCCAATAAATTTCCATATTTCATTTCTTAATAGTTTATTATACCTCAAATGTTCTAATTTTTCTAAAATAATTGTAACTATTATTTTATTAATTTATTATTATCATGTCTACTCAAAATTTGCATGCTAAAATTTCTTTGTTAAAATAATAAAATCTTAATCAAAATACCTAATATGGTCAAAATAACTTCCTTGTAAAAAGTAGAAACAGAATTTTAATAATAAACCTTGCATTTAAGGGAGCTCATTGGTTTACTTTTATTCTAAGAATTGAAAATTAGGAAATGCACAAGCTTAAGAAAGAGAACAAGTTGAAAGAAATAACATGGCAAGAATAAACTATCCGTTGCTACATCTAATCACTGAAGTAACAAAAATTCCTTGGTAGTCAAATAGTCATATATAATATAATCAATTAATCACATCTAATACCAATGGTTTAGTAAAAATACAACGTAAAAGACAACAAGATTTGGCTTTAACATAAAAGTTGATGAAATGTCAGTAAGAAATTACCAGATAATTGATGGAGGAGGTGGAGTCAAATTGATCCCAGTTCCACCTGTAGAATAAATATTTTACATAAGCTAATGTTCTTTTCATAAACCTTAGTCATAAACATACATGATTCCTCTAAAGCTGAAATTTTCACGACTAAGATGAACAACATTATAAGATTTTATGAATATCTAGGTAAATTGAGATATGAATTCAGTGCTAACTGTCATGATTTGCATGACTATAACCATTATTTGACATCAATAGGGAACAAACTCTGCTAAACAAATTCCCACCATAGCACTTGCATGGAATTAAAATCATAGTGAGACAATGGTTGAAAACAACAAAAATTAAGAAACCATACCATAAAAGCAAGGAGTTACAACAAAAGCATACGTATTCCATTAAACTTGTAATGCACTAACTGACAAAAACAGGAAATGTACGGAGAATTGGATAAGGGAATCTAAGCTCTCAAACAGTGGTCAATGTGGGTGTGGGAGAGGAGTACATCTTCACTTGTTTTGTTGTAGTAATCAATATGGAAATAAACCATACTGGTGGTTGAAGAAGACAGCAATAGGAATTGAGAGATCTAACAAATGGTAAAAATGGGACAATACTGAGGAAAGAGTAATCAATGTCTTTGCAGCAGAGAAGATAGCTGTCCCATGGATGCAATTTAACTATAGTGAAATGTTAGCAATGGCAAACAGGTCATCAACGCCAGATTAGCAAGGATGCAATAAAACAAATGCTGGAAGTTCTCCAATGGCATAAGACCAATCAGTTCTAGGGTATTGATTGCATGAGGTTAACATCATGGGTTTGGTAATGCACACATGACATAGCAGAGAATAACACTGATGAGAAACAATGATATACACAAGCAACATCAGATGGAAGCATTCTTGTAGGAAAGAGTGATGATGGTGGGAAGAATGAAAATATGAATGGTAAAGAAATATTAAATATAGGGTATAGTTATTGAGGCACCTGCCTTCTAATTGGGAAGCTGTTTGAGGCAGGAATTGGCAACATGTGGGGCTGCAAGCTTTCTGGACAAATTATATACTTTCAAGGCTGTCCTTTTTCATATGGAGATTAATTAGAAATGCCTTACCTACCGAAGATAATCGGCAGCATAGGGGGGTGGTTTTGTCTTCTATGTATTGCTGTGTATGTGGAGGAAAGATGTGGTATTAATTCAGCATCTGTTTTTTGAGAGTGAGTTGGCAACTTTGTGCAAATATCGGTGTCATTGACTTTTGTGCTTATCTATAAGTAATCAACAAGAGTGGAAAGTATAAAAAAAAAAGAGAATGGAAATATGGGTAATGAGACAGCTTGGAAATTCTGTTACGGAAAAGAAGAAAAAGTATTTGAAATTTTTAGCATCATCAATACTCTAGCAGATTTGGAAGCACCATTGTAAAATCTTGTTCAACAGGGAGGTGCTGTCTCTATATACTGTTATAAAGAATGTGCATTATGACCTTAATGATTTTGGTTTTTCAATGAAAACTCAGTGGGCTAAATTTTTGGAGGAAGATTATGGGGGTGGTTTTCTGTTATTGTTTTGGACTCCTTGTTGGTTGACAAATGGCTGGTTCAACACTACGGAGGATGATAGTGGCTGCTGGACTTGATAGTAGGTGGCTTCTGGTGTTGGCCTCTTTTGGAGGTTCCACTATGATGGGGGAACCTCCTCTTTTCAGGTATGAATGGTTCGTGGGTTTCTATTTGATGATTGGTAGCGTCCAGTGGCTGGCTGCGTCTTTTACTGTATGCAGGATTATTGGCTACATTGGTTGTCTAGGTGGTGGGCTGGCTGTTGGTGGCAGGTCGGTTGTGGCTTCATTCAGGAGGTTCCTTTATGATGGAGGAATCTCCTATTTTATCAGGTGTTCTCTTCATTGTCTCTGCTGCATTTGTGCTTCAGTACAAGCCGAGTACAGTTCGATGTGGTGGTTCGTGATTAAAGCTTCATTGGTGATGGTGGAACACAGTGGGCTGTAGCTGATGGCAGGAGTCTTTTTCTGTCTTTTTTTTTTCTGCATGGTTTGTATTTTTGGTTGTCGCAATTTTGTTGAAGAGATTTTGAAACATTATTGTGTACTTGTCACTTGTAATTTCATTGGTTTTGCAGGTGGCCCCTGTCCAATGAATAAAATTTAAGGGTCTTTTGTGTAAAAAAAAATTGATGCACCCGCCTAGGCAACACCTAGGCACCAAGGCAGTACAACAAGTTTAGGAATTAGATCCTTTTTTAATATCCAGATCCCAATTTGATCCTAAGATCTTCCAACCTTTCCAAACTCATGCAATAATGTTTATATGATTTTTTTGAGTGTATGACAATCATTTAAAATCCATTTTTATTTTTATTTTTCAACTTTCATATGTATTTAACATATTATACAACTTTTTTATGATTTTTCATTATGCATTTTATTGACAAATTTTGAGCATTACAAATTGTTCTTCGTGTTTTTCATAGTATTACATACTATACAGCAATTAGCACCTGACTTTGTCATATAATACATTTATTTAGCATGCTCCACAATATTATTATAGTTCTTATAAAGCATTTATTGGAAAAATCCATAACCATGGCTTCTTCATATTTCAATAGTGTTGCATTGTAAATGGCACTTAACTTGTGATTTTACAGTATTATGCATATATTTAGCATGTTCTACAACATTATTATGATTTTCATCATGTATTTTATTGATAGAATTTACACATAATGACTTGTTTTTCATATTCACGTAAATTTTAGTAAAATCTGATTTTGAAATATTATGAATATATTTAACATATTTTACATCATGGACAATTTAAATACATATACATAATATACATATATCTATTATTAAATGTACCTATATGGTGTATACATACTATACCTTATTAAAAATGATGCCTAGGCATTCAACTTACCCTCAACCAACATCTATGATGCCCCTTGACATGTATGATACAGAGAATACATATGAGCAGGCCTAGATCCATTTAATATGAGAAGTAGACTCTTGATTTCAAAAAAGAAAGGACAATTCACACTTCTTCTTTTATGTAGGGGAGAAGGCTAAATCATCTCTTCATAAAACACTATATTTAAGATAATCCTTCATTTCAAGCTACAGTTAAAGACAGTGATAATCACATACAAAAACGTGAAAGAAATAATTTTACATAGTTTTTTTTAACTGACCAGGAGAAAAAGGAAGCCTATATGTCATGTGTTGATGATAAAGTCTATCTGCATGGAAGGATGAAGTTTCACAAAATAAACCTCCCCAGCACATATCGGTGAAGTCTTGGACAACTAGGGTTTCCCATTGAAATTGGCAAAACCGCTTAAGTCATGCCTGCATTTCACTAGTGCAATGCAGAAATTGGTCATTGAAGTAATTAAGGAGAAATCCACATGTAAAAAGGTTGTGGGAATGAGGCATTCATACAGGACCAGGGCTTCATAAAGAATAAGTACTTGACCTTGGAGAAGAAAAATAGAGCAGTTGAATAATGAAATAATGATAGCCTATACAAGTCTCTGACATGTCTATATTGGTTGTAGCAAAGCTAAATGACACTATTAGGATTTTTTGGGAGATGAAGGTTTGTCCCTAAGAATTATTTGAACAGAAAATCTTCATACAACTACATGATATCACAAATGGTATCTTTTCATATATAAGTACTACTAAAAAAATTAGTAAAATATGCTTTTAGTGGTTTCTAATGGAATCAAAGCAGCAAACGCCCAGGCCTCAGCTATGTGATACACTTTAAAGACAACTCTCAGCAACTAGAGCATAAGGAACCAAGGAAGTGCAAAGCACGAAAAAAGCCACCTTGCATCCCACTGGCAATAAGATTCTGAAGTGATCATTAGAATTTAGAATAAGCTCTTTTTCTTCTTTTTAGAAATTGAGTTCATAACAGAGAGAATGAAATTGGAGAGAGAATGAAATTGGAGAAACACGGCAAATAACATTGTATATATGTACGAAAAATTTATTTAAATAAATAAAATGAATCTATCTCAAACATACTGTAATTGGTGACGTGAAATGTGTAAGAAAAATATACAATGGTAACAAGAAAAGGCCACACAAAAAAGATACAAGATTTTTTAAAATTAAAAAAATGAGAGAAAATCCATTCCATAGATCCAACTGTAAACTAATTACAATTGATGGTACCAACAATTGTGCAAAGTGCCAAGTCCAAAAAGGACGCATACCTTGAAATTTCTCTTCAAGAGTTAAAATGTCACCAGCTTCCTTAACAGTAATACTTGGGGTTAAGGAATACATTGCACCACGTTTTCCCATAACCCCAGCAGTAACCTCAACCCATTCATTATTCTCTTTCCACATAAGATTGTTGGCATTGCTGATTTCTGATTTTGATGAAACAATTATTTCATCAGTCTCAATGAAAGGTTCAAATATACAAGATACTGGAGGTGGATTAGGCATCACAATTAACCCATGTTCCTGTGAATAATAAAACTCAGTTTTTTCACTAACAAAAGAAACAAATGTTAACATGATAGCAACTTTACGAAGCAAAAGAAGAATTGTGCACGTAATATGCTGGATCACAATGAGCCCATAAGAAAGATAAGATATCTACGACATGAAAGAATTTGTTTAACCTTTGATAGACTATTAGCAGGGATCTGTGGTATGCAATCAGCTAAAGCTTTTATATACACTCCAAGATCATCTTCACAGCTGCAAGGACGTTAAATACAATGAAATTCCCTATAACACGAGTACATAGGTTTTTTCCCATGCCTAGTCACAGGATTGGTGACCCATCCCATGTATTTATTAAAAAAAGAGAAAAAGAAAATGGAGACGATCAAAACAATAAAATGGACAACTGAAAAGAATCTAAATGATTTAAAGTTTAGAACTTTAGACCATTATAGATAACTATGATACTGAAATCTTTGAACCATCAGTTGAGGAACATGTCAATATTATGTTTACCAGAGTCGAGAGACACCAGTAGAACATCCATCACGAAGAGGCTTCACACAAAAAGTTTCAGATTGAAGCTCCATAATAAGGGTATCCCAAATAGTAGGTATTGGTGTTTTCAGTAAATCCTCTTTACTCCAAACCACTTTAGGAATTGTCAGAATCCCCAAACTTGACATCTGTGCATACCAACATCAAGAACATTAACCATGTTTTCAATCTCAAAATGTTTACAATATAACAACAAATAAACCAAATGCTAACAAAGGTATTTGTATTTTGAAATCGGAAGCATATTTTCTGGTTATTTTACTGGATTAATTCATTATCATGTTGATTTTAGAGAAACTTCCTTTAGACAAAGAATGTCATGTTTTGGAGGCAACAAAAATGCATAAAAGGAAAAGTACATTAATGTCATTGAAGGGCACAGAGAGTTAAAACATTGCAAGTGGCAATAAATGATAACCCAACAGAAAGTAGGAAGAACTTAAAAAACAAAAATCTCTGGACACAGAAAAATTGTCTGAATTACAACATTTGGTCAAGGGATTATCATAGATATATAAGTTAATCAAATCATTTTAGATCCAAATTAAGCACCAGCAAACAAGTGTATAACAGGCTTCATATGTTGTATGTAAACAAACAGTATGCTTGAAAGCATATACACCAAAAACTGGCAGTTAAATACATTGGCAAGGGCTAGAGAAGTTGACATTTTATCCATGCATGTTCTGGATGCCATAACACCAGGCCCTGCAATGTTTAAGTAATAAGAATTAAGCTTGGAATAAGCATCAGTTTTATTGGTTAAATAGATAAAAACTACAACAAACCACCTGTGTATGGAACTCCAGCAGCCTCTAGTAATGACTGGAGTGTACCATCTTCACCAATGCCACCATGAACTGTGAAGATCAATTAACAAAGTCGTCAAGCTATACAGATGCTCAGTACACATTAAGCAACAACGTCAAGCTAATTCAGCTATTCTGCATACATGACATTTTCTGCCAATGAAGGACAAATGGCGAGAAATCACAATAATGCTAGAGGTAGTAGCATGTCCAAAATTCATAGCACTAGTCATCATACTTACAAAAAATACAATCTCAACAATAAGGCACAACAAAGGCATTATCCCTAAATGTAAACATAAAATCAATAAGTAATACCTAGCATCTTGATCCCATCATGTGGGATCAACAACATCAATCATTTCCTTCCATATATTCCTATCAACTACCAAATTATCCATCAGCTGCACGAGACTGGAGCAGCTACCAGCAATCACAATACACTTAGAATGGTCAACAACAACAGTTGTGATAGATGTTCAAGAAGTCTAAAAACATACATTATTAAATCATTAGGCGCAATGTACAAAGATGGGCACCTACAAATACTAAAAAACCTAAAAGCGCAAGTTTCTACAAAAGCTTATAGTAATACAAGCATCATCAAACCATCCAGTAACATTGACAAAATAACACTCTCGTAAAGAACAAATACTATATTGACAGAGCAATACTACTTTGCAATTAATTAGAGGTCAGTCATAGATGTATTAATGATGTTTCCTTTCCTTTTTTATTATTTTTCTTCTTCCACAAATACTTATTTTTTCACATATTTTTTATTCCAAAAGCTCTTTATGTTTTTTTTCTCTATCTCCACTACCTTTCTTTCCTTTTTGCAAATTATTTTACACACTACCTCCTCCTCTCTTGCCCCTTCTTCCTTTCACTTTTTTGTGTTCACATGCTTCACCCCATTGTTTCACTTTTTTTAATGAAGACTCACACAGTCTACATCATTGTTGTTTCTCTTAATTACTTTTCTTTTATGTAACACACGCTCGTGCTTCATCCCCTCTTCTTCATACTACATTGTGTGAACCAATCTACAATGGATCACAATGTGAATAAAGGGGAGGGGGTTGAGGGGTGGTAACTACGTACTTAGTCTAGAAGAAATGACAATGACAGATGAGGGCAGTGGTGGCTGGAGATGTAGGTGATCTCAATGATGGTGGTAGAGGCATTGAAAAGATAGAACAATGGTGGCAACAGGTTTGTTGGCAAAGATAACACTAGAAGCATTGGAAGCAACAATGGTGCTCCTTGACAATGATGAAGACTTCAATGAGATCTGATCAAGGTAATGGCAGAGGCAACAACGATAGAAAGGGAGGGCAACCACCCCTGACGGTGATGATGTCTTCCAATGCTAGAGGGATCAACAAAATATATCTATAGGAGGCCAACATTGACAAGATCAAGAGGAGACAATTGCCTCTACAACAAGATTAAACAAAAATAGAGAAAAGAATGATGGTGATTAGAAATTATGTTCCTACTCTTAACAAGGTGACAAGAATGGCTAGGGTTTTTTTGCTCTCTCACTCACCTAAAAACATAAACTCCAATACCATGTAAAGACAAAAAATGATGGAAGAGTTCATTGATCCATTAACTAAAACAAAACCTTTAACATATAGAGGCTACACAGAAAAAATGACTACAAAATAGATGATATGGGACTAAACCATATCTAACCCTAACACCCTAATACTCTAATAGTAAAACCTGATACAATTAAAAAAATGCTATTTAATTTAAGAATCTGGACACTAAATATTTCATGAAAGTAAACACACGAAAATTTAAAAAGTGATATGTATTTAAGAAAAAGTGTTCTGGGAAGCATTCCCACTTTCCACATGTCCACATTCTCAATTCTGATGGGGCCACTCATTTGTATTAGAGAATATTTTAAAGGTGGCTTTAGAGTGGCAACTACAAAGAGCGTGGACTGCATTTAATCAAGTGGGCCAAGGTGTGTAAACCTCACATCCATGGTGGCTTTGCATTTCATTCTTTGAGCTCTTTCAATGTAGCCTTACATTTTGATTGGCTTTGGAGATTACACTAAAGGGATAAGGATTTTGGCTTCAGGTGATTAAAAGCAATGGGCTCAAGCATGCTCCCTCTAACTTTTGCAGAAGACTTTCTGCTCTGAAGGGCATATGTTTTATGAGCTTAGTAGCATGAAGCTGCAGGATCGAATTCTGATCAGATTCTAATAGGACAAAATGTGTTTGGATTCTCCTTTGGCAGTCTGCTTTCCTAGAATTTACAATCTATCTTTGACACCAGAAGCAAGAGTGAATTGTGGAAGTGGGATTTGAAGCTTTGCAGGAAGCTAGAAGAGGTGGAAAATGCAGATATGAATACCTTGTTGCAGGTTCTTTCTATCATGTGTCTTTCCACCAAGGGAAGGGACAAGAAAATCTGGACATTTGAAAGAACTGGCAGGTTCTCGGTGACAAGTTGCTAGGACTACTGTGGTGACCTTGGGGCTAGATGCCAATACTATAAAATGATCTTATCATGCAAGTCTTCCTTGAAGGTGTAATTGTTCATGTGGCTCCCCAACCCTCAGAGATGACAGGTTAGTAAGTAAAGTCTTTCACAGAAAATGGGTTGCTGGTATGGACATGCAGTGCTGTTTTTGCAGGTCTTACCAAGAGAACTGCGATCATATCTTCTTTGCCTGTAGTGTAAGCAAGGCTTTGTGAGACCTCTTACCAGCAGTTTCCAAGGTGACCCTGGTCTTTGACTCCAGGGATAGCCTCTGGAGAGAGATTGAGCAGAGTTCAAAAGAAAGCATGAAGTAGGAGAAGCAAACGCTATGCATGATGATACAAGCTATTTGTTGGACCAACCGGTTGCATCAGAATAATATCATTTTTCAATGGTGGTTCTCTAATGGAGATTGAGTTGAGATTGATAGTGCATGCGTGATTTAATTCATGGTGCTTGGTGTTGCCTTATTTGGAAGAAACGATTCATGTAGTCAACCACAAGTTGCGAAATTATGGCTCAAATTGTTGTTTATTGTTGTTCTTGGTGTTGCTATAGATCTAGTTGTCTTCTTTTTCTGGGCTGTATTTTCTTCGATCTGATCCACTTGGTCAGTTGCATTTTTGGATGAGTTCTTATTATTAGTGGGAACCAGCCTATTTCTAAAAAAAAAAAAACACATGATGTAAGATTTCATAAAAATGTGAGTTTTATGTTAAATTAATTAACCACAACAATAAAACCTTCCCACAACACAATTACCAATTTGTTTCAGAAAGCGTGATTTTCTAAAATTGACCTGCAATGAAAACTGTGGCTTTGGCCTGTTTTGCTTGTCTGATCCAGTCATCCAAAGAAAATTCCAAAGGAAGGTCATCCTTTATGTCAAAACCTGTAAACCAAACATGTTTCTTGAGGCTATTTAGCAGTTCATTCATCACTTGACTGCGCAATGTGAATGTCAGAGTCACCCTATCTGGTTCAACAGCCTCAATGCATGCAGCAAAAACTTCCTCTACAGTATGTCGCAGAACAAGGGAATAACTGTGGAAGAAAAACACATTTACTGATAAAGATAAATATACACATAAACTACATACATATGTCAACCTGCGTACATATTCATGTTGAATAACAGATTGATTTCTATTATTTTTTAAAAAAAAATTATTCATATTTTTAACTTTTAGGTAAGATATAAAAAAAGAACAAACTTCGTGTGAAACTCCTATGGTCCTACCAATGTGGGTTTGAGGATGGTTCAGTTGTACACAACCTTATCTTTGTAAATGGAGTTGTTTCCTAAGATTTGTATCTGACCTCCAAATTGCAATAGAGCAAATCTTACCGTTGCACCAAGGCTTTCCCTTTAATTGTTGGGTCAAATGCATTTTTATTTTATTTTTAGAAATCTTGTGTCATCAATTTTGTAAAATCTACAATGACCAAAAACTTCAAAGCATTCTTTTGAGGTAATTGGTCATCATCTAAGATTCTATGTACCACAGACACGGTTAAGGAGTAAATATTAGAACAGTAGTTGCAAACCCACCCTTATATGAGGAAATAAGTACCATTCCTGGCCAAAAATAGAATAAATTGAATGGTTGGTCATTACAGGCAATGTAGCATGGCAGGGCAAAGGGATTTTTATGAGTAGAGGCTTATACTAAGTCTAGCACATATGTGAATGGTTCAATTGAGCAATACTTCGTCAATGGATCTTTTAAGATGTTATCTATTTTTGGGAATGGAACAGCTTCCCTGTTGGTCAGACTATATGATGCTCCTCGCTCCTCATTTGGTCTTTTTCAAGCTTTATTTTTGTCATAAAAAGCAAACGGTTTCTCCTTCAAAAATCCTTTATCCATATTTCTCACTACGTCCAATTATTCAGTTTCTAAATATTATAATTTCTCTTTCAGGCTTTTTCATAAGATTTTTACTTTTGCTTACCTTACTAATTCTAATAAATATGATAGTATTCTTTAGAATATAAGCTCAAAATTCAATTAATATTTTCTCTTTTTTTGTATTTATTTAAAGTAATTTGGAAATGTCCAGCTAAAGGGAGATGAGTGGGAGGTATATGCATGTGATGGGATTTAGAAACTGACATATGTATGAACTGATATTTTCTCTTTTCTCTGTGAATTTGAGTACTTGTTTTAAAGTGATGGGAACTCATATCAGCCAAAGTTTGTAAACTTTGGTCCCACATGCATGTGATGCACAGGTTAGCTACGGTAGAAGTTATTCTTCTTCTTTTTCCTCATCTTCACCCATCCAGCTCCCTCTCTTCTTCCCTTTTCGTCTTCCTAAACTGCTACTGGTCACTGCAACAGTGCAGCCTCACTGGAGCTCCATATTTTTGCCAGAATTGCTTGCTGCCTCACTGGAACGCCTGGACGAGGCTCCAGAAGACTGAATGGTGCTGTAATGGGTGTAGTGGTTGGGATTGTAACGTCAAGTAATAACAAATTAATGCCAAGTCCATGTGTTATAAGGTGTTTTTGAGTCCACACGTTATGGCATGTCTTAAAGATATTTTAAGAGTTATTTATGGAGGGTGCATGGCTCCTGAGGTCTTTAAATTCAGTATGAAAGAGGAATGATAGAACAATTTCGTCTCTAATACATCACCGAATTTCTTCAATCTCCACCATCTCCCTTTCTGTCATCAGTGACTATAGCATCAGTAACGAGTAACGACTCATAAGAGGAGCATAAGAGGAGCTTTCGCTGGAGCAATTGCAAGAAAGAAGCTCAGGAAGCACAAGGTCCTCCAAGCTCGAAACTTTTAAGACATTGCCAGAGGAGGTAGTAAACAACATGGAAGAAATGGCCACAATCCTTCGGAGACATTGCCAATATCACAGAACAATTACAAAAGATTGATTGAGATGAAGGAGGTTCATCCAGAGAAAGTAGTTGGGAGAAGAGAACAACCAAGGTTAAGGGCATGGAGTTGTGTCCGTCGAAGCCACCAGCTATAAACCTACCAATGTTTGATGGTTTGTAGGAGCCGAATGATCTCTGGACAGATGGGAAGTTCCAGGCATGAAGTCCAAAACCAGTAGAAACGGAAAAATTCCCCTATCCAAACCAGATTCCAATTTTGGTGCAAGCTAGACGAAATGATGAAATCGGGTATCAGTAAGTACAGTTTTGATCTGACCAGAAATTATTCTCAATAGAGACCAAGTATTTTTCTATACGACCCTGTACGTACAGTCTGAAAGGGAATGACAGTATAACTGACAAAGGGTTAAACCAAAATTCAAGTCCTGATGTAACTGGAATGTTTGGCAGTCTACACCGAATATTTTTGGTTGACTGAGTTTTCTAGACCAGATACTACGTATTTTGAATTTACGGTCTGCAACTTAACGAGTGGTTTGACTGAGTTTGTAATAACTTGTGGTAATGCTAGAGAGAAAGGAAAAGATGGATAGAGTAGGCGTCAATGGTGGTGGGGGTACACATCAGAGTCAATTGCATTAGTGGTGGTGGCCTCAACAAGCAACGGCAGTGGTTGGGAGGAGGGTGTAATTAAAGTTTCCTTTATCCCTACCTAGATCTCTCACGTTTAATGAATTCTCAAACCTAAACCATAATACCATGTTGGAATAAAATAAAAAGGTGAAAGTTGTATGTTATTCATAGGCAACAACACTTCTATATGCAAAGGCTGCTTAAAAGAAACAATTATAACTCTAGCAATGTGGGACTAAACCCACTTACAACACATAACACACTTAAGATCCATCTAAGGATCTATTTATTTATAAACTCTAACATAACCAATGATTCAATTATCTCTTACCATTAAGAATTGTATAAGGCCCTTTCATTTCACACATGCAATTCTTCACCGCAAATTATCCCTATTGTAATTATAATATTAATTTCTAGAATTCCATGGATAAAATTTACAGTAGCAATTTATGTGAAATGGAAATTCACAATTTTTGTTGCTTTTAGTAAATGTTGGAATTTTAGCCTTTTAGTTCTTACATTATGAAAAGATTGATCAACCACAAAGTACACAAATGTATAGAAAATATTGCTTAAAAGTGAAATGCATATATAATAAATATGCATACAATACTTACGGTAAGGACCAAACAACTCTGGAGTCTTTGTTTTGTTCATCACTACCAGGCATGGATGATGAATATCTATCACGAGATGCAAGTAGGCAGGGAGTTACATCAAGCTGAAGCCACCGTAGATGTCAACCCCAACAAGAATAAGATTAAATGTATTAACTCCAAGCTTTGGATCTTGTTGGAAAAACATCTACGGAAACATGCATATCAATGCTCCAAAATCAATGCATAGATCCAGGAATATGAACCAGACTCATGAATAACCAAGAACAAGGAGAATGTGAAAACACTTGATTTAAACAAAAGAAAGCTAAGTTAATGGGACCACAGTTGAGAAAACCTGGAAGGACTCTGGCATTTTGCCCAGCCTACTTGTTTCATCTCAGACCAAGGGGGAAGTTCAGGTCCTTTGGATTTGAGCCATGCTTGCTCAACTATGGTGAATTCAAAGAGATGAAGTTTTTTTGTCTTAATATTAATGAAGAATCTTCTAAACCTTTTAAAGTCAGCTGTCCCACCTAATTAAATGAGCCAACTGTGCCATGTTAATCCAATTAAATTGACTGCCCTTCTTCTAAGCATAACCCCTATATGGTTTGACTTCAGATTGGATCTCACCTGACTGACCCAAATAACTATCCCAACACTCTGGGAAAAAACTATTTAAGTTTGGCCTATAAGATAGGCCACATTATTTTACACCCTCATTTATCATTTTGCATCCATAATTGACTAGTAAATGACAACAAAGAAAAGTGTTTGTTCTAAGATGGATTTCTCCAGCATGTTGAGATTATTAAAAAACATGAATATGTTGCTCTAAATTTTTTTGATTCAAAAGCTTAAATTCTTGGTATCCATCCTTTGAGAAACTTACTAACATTCTTACCAAGAGATTGAGTCTTAGTGTGTTTGAAAATCTTTGTAACAAACTAGGTATGATAAATATATACCTTCCAATTTGAAAGGCAGTGTTGAGGTGTTAAGGGTGTGTTATCCATTTAAGGGTCCATTTATTTATTCCCTATATATATATGTTTGTATCCTTAGTGAAGATAACACACATCATTTTTTCTCCTCTAATCTCACACATTGTACATGGATTATTCTTCTTAATAATAAGATTTTCACCCTATTTTTTTCAAAAAAAGAGAGATGCACACTCCCTGTCCTTTTAGGCAGCATCTGCTGAGACTCTAAAAAATTACCAGGAAATTACAGTGAAAATCCACATCTTTGAATTCCAAAAAAATAACAAATGAGTCACACTCTAGGCATAGCAATACCAAATTAAATGGTCGACCAAATCTTCCTTCTCCAATATCAGATTATGGAAGAAGGAATAGAAAGGGAAATATCAGCATCAACAGGTTCTACTTTCCATGATGGATTCGATAAATGGCACATATAATACTTGAATTACCAATGTAGATGCTGCATAGTTGGTTCACATCCTACATCCTTTAGACAAAAGTAAGACCCCACGATGATCATCTGACAACTATCTAGAATGTATCAATACATCCCAAATTTCAAAAATAAAACAAGAGTGGCATTTTCTCCACTCCATAACTTGAAAAAAAAAGCCTATGCTATGATTCTCAAATGAAAGATATGTGTACAGCAGCATTTTAATGAAATATAAACATGCCCAAATTTTCTGAATGACATGTTTGGAAATTGGAACAATAGCCAACATGAAACATATGCAACCCAAGAAAATCAAGTGCACTAAAAAGATAAAAACATACTAAATCTATGAATCAAGGAAACTCAGGTTAGAACCTTACATCCTTAAAACCTTGCAAGTTAAGCCAAATATTTGTTCCGCTCATAAGGGATACCTGACGTTCTGAGGATTCCCCTCCAAAAATAACAAATACTTTTTGGCAACCATCTAATATAGGATCAACCTTGATAGCCCTTGCATTTTTCAGAGTTTTGGATGAATTATTGCAAGGTAAGATAGATGGAAACCTCTGACAAGAATGGTGAATTATAATACGGAGAATATTTGCATGAGAAAAGCCAACCTGGGAATGGAAAAAAAACACTACAGGTAAATAGAATAAGTGATAAGCGAAATAATGTTTTGATGGCAAGCCTAGAAGAATGTCACACCAAAGCAAACATGACTAAATAGATGCAAACAAATCAAAAGATAGACAAGCTGTTTATAACCATAAGTAAGAAACCTTTGAAGCTTGTTGGAATAAGAAACTGGTTTGCTCCATTCCACTTATCTGTCCTCAGAAAAAGAAAATAACAATCTTAGTTGAACAAAAAACATAAGCACCCTATTAAAAAAATTCCAACCGATTGATGTTAGAAAATACATAGAAGCAAAAAGAAAATTGTCTTCTGAATACCAGATTGATGTCTGTGAAAACAACTGTGCCAAATTTTGTATGACCAAAGTTTTTATCTGCAATAGGTAGTGATTTTGTAAATGAAGAATGTAAGTACCATCCATCAACACGAGCAAAGTCCTGAAGGCCAAATATTTTGAACAACAACGATGCCCCACTTCTTATACATTCAATAACATCAGAAGGGAAACGTGGTGGCGTGTGGTACACAACCTACAGTCAATACGAAGCAGAAAACACTAGCTCATGATATAATCATCTATGGTCACAAACTGAACAAATTGTACCTGTGGGGAAACTACATGCTAGATAATAGGCTAAAATTGAAAATATAAAATCAATACCAGCGGAAATGCAAAGTATACACCTGTTGTGTTGGAAGATACTTCCTGCGATAACTGAATATTGCATCATCACCTGGGATATATATTTCACTGAAAGGAAGCTCCACCTACCATGAAAATTGGAAAATGACATAATTCAAGCAATACGAGATTGTAAGTTATTGAAGGAGATTTCATAGTTCAAGAATAAAAGCTCAAAATCCATTAGGAAAATAACTTATAGGTGACGAATAAGTTTTTAAAAAAAAGTTCTCATGATGCTAACTTTATACATGCTCAATACCATATTTAATGCCTTGGTATCTTAAAATGATCTCCTTTTCGGGTAATATGTTGCAGGGAGATTTCTTCACACATCTATTGATCTCTCTATAACATAATTATTTCAAAGCATGTGTTGATTCTTGATAGTGTACCAAATACCCACGAATATAATGATAATATTATGACTGCGGAAATTGCACAAGAAGTCCTATTTGAGCATAAAGATGAATCAAATTGACTAGTACTTGAGGAAGATGCCATGATTGAAGTTGTTGAGTAGGTGCATTTTTGAAAAAGGCAAGCAAAATAACACAAAAATTGAAAGAAGAGAATCATGTAAAAGAAGAGAGTAATATCACAACAATCATGATTTTGATACCAGAAGGTGCAAAACTGTTGCCTTGAAGTTTCCACCCTTTTGGCATTCATAATTATTCATCAAGTTCACAGTGGTCGTAGCAGTTAACAATGGCTGTTGCTAGTGGCTATGGCAGTTACAGGTTGTTTGGCAATGGTGGTTACCCAGGGGGTAAAGATTTTGTTTCCAAACCCACCTGGGAATGATCAAATAGTGTCTTGTTCTGGTATATGGTTTAGCATGGATGTCAAGAACCATATGTTGATTGCAGAACTCAATTCAAAAGTACTTGATCCAAAAGTTGATTGCAGGAATCAATGTTAATGCAAGATAAGAAAATTAGTGTTAATCACCACCTAAACCGAAGAAGTAACTAACCTCAGTAGGAATCAGGGTAATAGGCTGGGAATCAGAAGTTGAGCCAACATCAAGGACAATGGCAGTGAACTCCTTCCCTCCTTCAAGAAAAACTTCAACTAGGACCTTGTCATCAATGCCCTTTGATACACAAATCAAAGAACCCTTGTTGGTAAGACTTTATGCCTTCTCACTTTACCTTTATAAACAAGGACTAAAGCAAAAGTACCTTTAGGAAAATATCGTTAGCTTTCTTGATGGACTCATTGATACCATAAGCAACACTTACACCAATGCTTGATCCAGCTCTTGTAGGCTTAACCTGTACATCTCATTAGACCAAATATGAGTATTTTGATTCATCACTGCATATGCCTAAGAATTCAAAAAACATGGAAATTTAATCTCACCACAACTTTTCCAGTGTTTGCATCTAACTCATTCTCGGCAAACCACATGGAAAGTTCAGATATGTTTGACCCATTATCCTAAATGATAACAATATTAAATTAATCCAATACAACATAAAATTGGAATAATAGTATTTGTAATATCAAAAACAAAGAAAGCATACAAATAACTGGTAACTTCTTGGCAAATGCATCTAAAAGTGAGTAAAAGAGAAATAAACTGCATGACTAAAAAAACACTACAAATTATGCATTCTTTTAGGAAACAAATATCATATATATCAGTGTTTTAGAACCCAGAGATAATGGGACAGGTGGGGTTCTGCCAATTTAGCGGTTGAACTGTTCAAACCAGCAAATTGGTCATTACTCGTTCATTCGCATTATATAAATTAAAATTCAAAAACCCATATAACTAAATCCATTTGCCAGGCTCCATTTGCATTTTGTTACAGTTTTACTCAAATTTTAATCATTTTGCCATTATTCAAAACTTTCAATTAGATCTCAAGTATGAATATTGATTCTTAAATAATAAATAAAACATTTAATCAATGAATGATGAATTGTTTGTGAAATTTTGAGGAATTCTGTGTGTTGTGAGATGAAGCAGTTGAAGAAAGAAACCAACATGCTCAAATGGTTCCAATGGTCATTTGTCATGTGTAGGTAGGTTTGTGATTTTATTAACAAACGTTTGGTTGGAATGCTTCAAGAAAATAAACATGATTAGTGGAATGGTTACTAGAGTTTAAGATAGGTGATGAGCTAAGGGAGATACAGAGGTGCAGCATGAATCTCTGGTTGATATTGTGCATTACACCAATATTTGAGGTATGAGCACTTACATAAACTAATTTAATTAAGATTATATGACTTATGTGAAGATAACTCTTGCATGTGAATAGAAAATGGATGGTTTCAAATGATTTCCTTGCATGTGTAACTTGGAATGTAGATCTGTAATTGTACGATCAATAGCATAGGTCAGAATTTAATAAATTTTGTAGGACTAAATATCGCTTATTTCAATGATGGATAAAGTCATGTTTCCATCATGAATGTCCATATTAGAATTCAAAATATTATTAGCATTAATTTTAGTTGGAAAGAAATGAAGGACAAAGAGGGAAATGCATAGATATAGATGAAAGAGAAATAGTTTGATAAACATGAATAGTAATGATTGCACTATAAGATGCGGAAAACAATGATTGCTTTAGTGCACTTAAGTCACAAATTGCAGCTGTTTCAAATATGTTGGTTGTTTATTTATGTAATTTGTTTAGGCATGGAAAAAGGGAATAAAGTATTAGAAAGTAGTGAGAAACAAATCCATTTTTATTGAAATGTATGAAAATAGGAGTGCATGACAAGTGAAATTATTAATGAGAATAAATGACAGATTATATATTGTTGTGACTATGAGTAAATTGTCCCTTAATTTTAAGTAGTATTGGCATGTCTCACATTTAAGTGAAAAAGGGCAATAGAATTTGAAATGTTGCAAATATTAATAAACAGCTTGGATTATTTTTTGTTGTCATTCTATCAGATGTTAGAATAATAACTCGAGGCTTGTGTGGCAAATAATATAAACAAATATGATAAATCCTTGACCCTTGTATGAGGTCATACAAGTGTTATTGTGATGTGAATATTTGTATGATTGCTTTTATGTGGCATGGAAATTATTGTGATTGATATACACAAACATATACATATGTACAACTTCTACGTGGGGTCATTATCTTCTCATATTATGGCATGCCAAGTGAGATATGTGAGGCATGTTGTGTCTTTATGGGAAATGGGTGGCATCAATACAAGCTACATCCTTAATGGGCACCCAATATGTGATGCTAGACCTACTCAGACATGTTGCATCCTTCATAGGGACACTTCGGTTGGTACCTTGCTAACTATTGAGTTTTCATGTCAAGAAACACAAAAACTCAGGACATAATGTTAAGAAGGATTGCAACCAAAAATGGATGAGTTTGTTATGCCAAGTGGTTTGTTCTTGGCAATGTATACAGTCACTTGTTTGTGTTGTAAGGAGTAGACCACTTATGGCTAGATTAATCATAAAGACCGGTTGACAATGATTTATTATGAAGATTGTATGTTGTGATATCAATGTATCGTTAATGATAATTGTTATTATATTATTGTGACTTGATCACAGTCTAAAAATTTGGCTGCTTTAAATCAGTCAATTGAAAACTGCAAATCTCAAGAAATTTCACGAAAGCATAAACACAGTGTTAGCAATTCAATATAACAAAGCAAGGTCAAACAACAAGGAACCCAAATCCCAATGTGAAAGGGCATTAGCTTTTATTTCACCTGCAGAAGAAAGCTAGGGACTGTAACAAATCCATGTCTATTGAGCTCGACAGATGCATTATGCTGCAAATATTATAATATATCTATCAGATATCCATGCATTAAACGGCAAAAAAATCTGTAAAAGTGTGCAATTGTGCATGCATAACATTGAAGTCTACTAGAAACAGGGCTTAATTCAAATGAGCCACAACTACACTTTTCTCAGTTCATCTGAAGTAGGAGCAACGACCTTCTTTTTCTCATTCACATATAGGGCATAAATCTAGATAGTCATATTACATGCTATAAAGTTAGTCATATTCTTCCACTATATCTAGTAGGTCATCAAATGGCAATTGACATCTACAACATTTATAAACATCTGAATAAACATGTTTCAGAAGATAGACATATTACATACTATTACATTTTCTTTGGCAAGGGACAAATAAGAAATTTCAAAGCATTTTACCATGCAGAAAAATTATGATAAACTATGCCCCATAATTGGGATGGGCTGCATCTTGAACCATACAGGTACATGGAGACATCTAATTCTACCATCTCGGAGACAAATGAAATATTGGCATGCAACAAATGGCCTGTTGAATGTTATCCTTAACGTTACCATTGCATAGGGCATTGAATTGTTAATGCAATGCCATAATGCAGTATTGCACAGGATTATGATGTATTCGATGATTAAAAAAATTAAAAAAGCAATTTTGTTGCTTGACAGTCTCACAAACTTGACAGAGTTTTAAACCTAACTGAAATGAGAAGACAAAAAAAAACCAATAGAACAGAGTGGTATTCAGTAAGGATGATGGGAAAAACAGGTCATAGAAATAGTCTTCTAAAATATTTGAAAAAGCTACTTTGAGCCTTGAACGATTTTGGAATTAGTGTTTTTGACAGCTTTTATGCACAATGATAACTAAGGGGGGGTTTGTGCAAAAGGAAAAAAATTTCCTAAAATTTTCCAATTTTCTTAGCATTTGTGCACTCGAAAAATGGGAAAACGTTTTCCTCATTTACAGTAGGTATTTATATCAATGTGAAAAAATAATTCAGACCTCAAACCCTCTAAAAAAATTTTCCCCAACCCCTCTTCTCTCTCTCTCTCCCATGCACATCCCACACAATTCTCAACTTTCACCAATCTAGCTTTGGTACTTTTTTGATGTCATTTTTATTACAAATTGTTGATTACAATTATTTATTAAATAAGTATATTATTGTCAAATAGGTACATCATACATTTATAATTGTTTATTTTTCAATATGTACACTGTGCATTGTTTGTTAAGTTATGATTTTTGTACTGAAATTTTTAATTAAAGCATATGTAAATGTATTTCTCTTAAAAAAATTATGATTGAAATATTTTATATAAATGTATTGATACATTTGAATTGTATAACATTATGCAATTCATTCATTATATAATATTTGATAATTTTTATGATATTATATAAGTTTACAATGCATCATAAAAAAAATTTCAATTTCTATTAATTACACAAACACCCAGAAAATATTTTCCTTGACATGCACAAATGCTAAAAAAAAAATTTCCAAGAAATTATTTTTCAGATTTACCTTGGAAACTATTTTCCAAATTTGTTAAATTTTCCAGAAAATAATTTTCTAAGTATTGAAATATGCTACAACAACAACAATCAACATTGTAATCCAGATATATGGGGTCAGCCACATGAATTTAAATCTTTTCACACAATTCCTAAATAAATAATTTTAGACCTTCCTCTACTTCTTTTAATTTCTTCTCCACTAATTAATTCTCCTGTCCTAAATGATGTATTTTTGGGCTTCTTAAGGATATAATCAACCCATCTAAATCAATTTTATCTTTTCTTGAGGTATTGAAATATGCTAACATTAAAAAAAACAAATTTTCGTTCAATTTTACTGGAATAAACATTTTTCCAGAAATGCTACCTGAGGAATACTATGTTTGTACCTATGTGGAATTTTTAATTAGTACATTTAGTACAAAGGAATTTTTTAATTATTGAGCTAAAGTAACATATAGTACAAAGGAATTTTTTAATTAGATTTGTGTTAAAAGTAGAAATTAAAATTATAATATTACTTTCTTATTGGATATACATGACTATATATGAGAACAATTACATGATCTAAAAGAAACCTGATAATTAGATTGTTATAAGGATCCACTTGCACATCTTGCAATTGATTTTTACATTTTTAAAATAAACACTCAAACACATAAAAAATAGCTTGCAGCAACAATAAGAAATCTCATAGGCAATAACAGAAGACCGGTAACAGAAAGTTATAGTAGCAAATTGGCAGATAGACAACAGCAATGGCCAACCATATTGGTCATAAATTAGGCAAGGAACATCATTAAGCAATGATGATGAGTTCCACTAAAAAGTTGAAAGTCAGGGGCCTTTTGGTAAATTTTGCAATTTCAGAAAAGCTTAAGACTGAAGTGTAAACACTGAATAAATACAAATCTGTAGGAAAACAGTGGCTCAAGAGAAGCAAGAATGCTGAAAATTGAACAAGCATGAACACAACTAGTCTGTAGCCAATCATAGGGGCAAATCCATATCCTACAGATGCCATGTTGTCTGATCAAACCACAAAAAACAAGACAGTAGCTGATTTCTCACGGGTACACATGAACAGGCATGCAGTTAGCATGGAGACGCTCGCCCTTTCATCTTGTAACAGTAAATAAAGAAAAATAAAAATTATGAAAAATGTTCCAAGACCATCTTTCTTTGTTTGCATGTATTGTCTACCTGGAAAACATTCCTGAAGTTGCTTCTAAGTGATTCATACCAAGGTCATCAAGGCGTAAAGAAACTTGGATGATGATCAAGGTTGCTTTGGATGCCTAGGTGTTAAACACAAATTCAAAAACTTCTTTAAAGATATATCATTTTGTGCAGTTATCAATTGATATATACTTTTTAAAGTGAATTATCAATTGATGTATAGATTTTAAACTCAACTTAAAACTGATAGGTTGGGATAAAAAATGCAAGACTGAGACAAAATACAATAAGCTTTCTAAGTATGCAAAAAATATGACAGGGCATCAATTCATTGAAATGTTGAGACTGCTTGACTGCTCATAAAAAACTGTTAAGCTACCAGTAATGACTGCAGGAATGCCTAAGTAATTTGCCCTGTTTAAAGTATGACTGAAGTTGCTCCTTGGTCTATAACTAGAGTTTAGCAGAATCTTCTTTATTGAAATTGCTTTCTATATCACTAGTAGAAATGATACCTCTGGAATTATCAATAGATTCTACTTAATACTTGCAGTACTACCCCAGTAGATTAGCTACTTAGATTAAGGAGACTCGCACTGGAGTTATGAGTTAATAGCATTCTTAAGGTAGCTCTATCAAAAGTAAATATTTTTAATCAGAAGTCTGTTTTTCACCTTGTCAAAAGCTATCTCACATTCTTTTGATGGTGTGCCAACAAATGGAACCGATGATTTTTCCAACAGCTTCTGTATAATACAATAATAAGATATTAGCAATAGAGTCTCAAGTATGAAATGCTACTTATTTAAATTAAAAGAGAACCATTAGCAGATTAATCACTAATAATTGCAGTGCTTTGTCAACCAAAGTATACCTGAAGACCTCCATCTTCACCAAAACGACCATGAATAAGTGGGAAAACTATATCCTCATTTGCAGCAAGGTGTTCCACAAACTCATCTAATGTATGAAAGCCCAGGGCAAGTCTGGGAAGAAAACAAGGCAATGCACAACTTAAAATTCACAACCAAAAAAAAGACCAAGCAAGGAATGCTAACCTCTCTAGCTTGAAATCAAAGTCAGCAGGAGTGTTGGAGTACAACTGCGGAGGAAGTAAGATGCATGTCATGTATGAGAATATTAGCTAATAGACGCATCTGTAAAACATTAAAATCTTATGCTGCAGCAGATATTATAATTGCATTAAGATACTTTTAATACTTGATGGCAATATCATTCCAGAAATAGAACTCAATGGCACCTAGGTTTCATGTGTGCGCAAATCAAGGGTTATTCATTCATGAACCTTCTGTCAATTTGACTGATCCATTCCAAATAAAAATTAACTAAATTTTCTTGTGAATGACAAAGTTGAAAAAAGTTGGTGCCTTCTATCTTTGAATAAAACAAGTAGAAAGAAGGTGAAACTGTGAAAGACAATTACAAATTGATGATTGTGCCAAGTAGAGATACATTTTCAAAGACTTTAAATACAACGAAATTTATAATGTGTGGATATCATTTTGGCCAGTTTTTACCAGTAAATGTATTCCAAACCTTAATTCAAAATCACACCAAAATGACTTGAAGTTCACACAGTTAAGAGTCAAAAACCATATTTAGAACTCATTAGAGATTCAAGCCTCAAAAGCCTTTAAAGTTCGGAGTTAGTAATTGTTTAAAGGCAAATACCATGGCTTTATACTCATATTTAAGTTGTTGGAAACTACAATTAAAACTCATAAATATTTCAAGCCTAACAAGACCATGATTTAATTAATTTTCACAAACAAATCCATTCCAAATTCCTTTCTCTTATTTAAATACATAATGCTAACCTCAAATTTGATAATACCCCGTATTTCTGAATTCTCACTTGGATGCATGAACACCCCATAAAAAATACTCCTGCATCTTTAGTAAGTACCATCTAATGAAGAACTAGAAATCAGTGGCAAGCTCAATGAGGTATTTTGAACAAGCAAATTGAAATAGAAGCTTTCCCAAAAATGCATACTAAAATGAATGTTGTCTTCCTTTTTAAAAGCCTGCTTAAGGAGGTACTTTATGAAATGAATGCCTTCTTTCTAAAAAACAATTTAATGTCAATTTACATAATAACTTCTATTACAGACTTTTTTTTCCCATTGATAACTCACGTTAATCTGCTCTTATTACTCCTTTAAAGTAACAACCAGACTGGCTTCATCAAAGTCCACTCAAATCTTCTTACTTTAGAAGATCGTCATCAATCAAAAATATGGTGCGGCTGGTGATGCAAAAATTAGTAACTGCAGTATGTTCTTCAAAAAGCTATGGTGTATGCACCAAAAAAAAGGTCACTGACCTGTGCAGGTGAGATTGCAAAAGCATTGAGGTTTGGATCAATGTAATAACAGCTGACTTGCATGTCATCTCCCTGTCAGGAAATAACAACATAACCAGTATTGACTTGCAGTGCCAGATTTCTGATCTCATTAGGAAATCAAGAGTGATGACTGTCCACAATGCATTTTATTGGTGTTGGGTTTTTTGTTGTAAAAATTCTGAGGTAACATTACTTTACAGGAGCCATAGAAACAACCAAAAATCATTAGAAACATCTAAAATGCTAAGTTGGAACTTCAACTTGTTTCGACATATCTATCACATTATGAAGGTTAAGAAGACGATGCAGTAACTAAATATTCTTTTGTTGAAAATATACCATCTAATTTTATTTGAAAGAAATACATAAGGTCCAAAAACAACTAATTCCTAATGTATATAAGTGAAGAAGGCAGCTGACAGAACAAATTACAACTATCCTTATGATCAGATTTTAATCCATATGAACTTTCATACATTTCTAGTTAAGGATAAAAGAAAAGAATAGTTTTATTCAATTTAAAACTGGGCCCTATATTCAGGAAATGTTTCAAACTAACCTGTCCCAACCATTTTGTCTCTCTCCCTCTCTCTCTCTGCATTCTCTGTTTCCTTTTTAAAAAATTCAAGATTCATTGTTCTATAATCACATATTCAATTTAAATCATATGTCGCATGACTAAACTCTCTTTCCTATTTTTAATTATTCCAATGTATTCTTCTAATATATCAAGTTTATCTATTATCATATGCAATAATATTTCATTTACTTCTCACCAGTAGTCTAACCCATGTTCTTGCATATCTATTATACCAAGGAAATAGGAGGGTGATCAAATTGACATCTATCATTAAATTTCATTTTTATCCATGTATAGTTTCTCGTGTATGTTTGGTTTAAGTTAGAAAAGAAAAGGGCGTCATGATCTTTTTATCTATCCGATTCCACCTCTTACAAGAGTTGATGAAATAATAACCGCGTCTCCCTCTCCCTTTTTTTTTGAAAAAATTCAATATCCATGCCAATTTTATATTTTAAAAAAAATTTGCATAGTTTATGCATCTTATTATCATACGACAATTCTCGTTCATTCTTTTTTTCTCACCCACTTTTTCCAATTCAATATCTATTTTCTAAACCATTAAATTTATATTTAATCACGTATTCGCACGCAACACTACGTTCGTATTCCATTAGTTTCCGAACCATAACTCCTACAGAACTAAAGTATTTTTCTTATCGTAAGGAATCAATCATACATTTACCGATGAAATATGAATGAAACCTAAACGTGGCAGTTATTTGTCGCGGTTTAACCAAGTGAGCATCAGTCCTGGGAAGAGTTTCGACCTACTGATTCCAGACGTAAAACTTGAACAAAAACAAACCCAGCTTCTTCACCTGTATGTGATCGAGAACAGATCTGGCTGAGTTGAGGGAGATCCCCCGCTCCTCCGACGGACCGCCGCAGATGATCCCTACTCTGAGAGGCGAGCCATTTCCATCCTCCTCCTCCTCCCCCGAAAACCTCAACGGCTCAGCGGCTTCCGCTGGCGTGGACGGTAGCCGGAAACGACGGCATCTTCTGAACCCGACCTTTGCTTCCGGAAAGGAAGCGGCACGCCGACGAGAACCTTTCGGGAGCGGC
>JAMKPZ010006370.1:0-20052 GCA_024699675.1 Amphibolis antarctica | reverse complement strand
TGCAATTGGGTATCTAATTATCCACAAATACAATACTGCAATGCAATTGGGTATCTAATTATCCACAAATACAATACTGCAATGCAATTGGGTATCTAATTATCCACAAATACAATACTGCAATGCAATTGGGTATCTAATTATCCACAAATACAATACTGCAATGCAATTGGGTATCTAATTATCCACAAATACAATACTGCAATGCAATTGGGTATCTAATTATCCACAAATACAATACTGCAATGCAATTGGGTATCTAATTATCCACAAATACAATACTGCAATGCAATTGGGTATCTAATTATCCACAAATACAATACTGCAATGCAATTGGGTATCTAATTATCCACAAATACAATACTGCAATGCAATTGGGTATCTAATTATCCACAAATACAATACTGCAATGCAATTGGGTATCTAATTATCCACAAATACAATACTGCAATGCAATTGGGTATCTAATTATCCACAAATACAATACTGCAAAACACCAAGGCATGGCTTTTCACTTTTCAGGCTGGAACTGGAAGATGTGATCGATCATATGCCGCAGGGCAAGGAGCATACGAACGAGGGAAAGCAGATATCGGCAACCGATTTCGAAGTTAGAAACAACATAATCCATGATTATTGAAACGCGCACATTCCTTTTTTTCCCACCTTCGACTGGAAAATTTCTAATTTCGAATTTCCCTTCCACTTGATAAATTTATGTATGGCATAAAACCACCTTTTCAGCTAGAGACATTAATAGAGAATCTCTAAAAGTGAAGTGGTTTCAGACAATCACATGACCAAAACTTCTACCATAAGTGAAAGTGATTGTTTACGACCAAAACAATAATTAGAAAATATTCATTATATTGGCAATGTAAACCAAATCCACAATTTAACTCGTATCCTAATATGTACTTCGACAACTTACAAAACAAATTGTTGTCTAAAGAAAAGCTTATAAAAGAAATCATATAAAAGTGCAGATTTCACCACGATGCACGAGTAATGTGTCTTCGATGGTGTGAATCAAGTATCCAGACAATACGAGAGAAGTTGGCAACTTCTCTTATTCAACTCCCAAATTTCAAAAGTTGAATGTTTCGAAATGCTTTCCCAGGTTAACTGAAGTTTGAAGTTCGTTCAGCTTCGTTTCAAAGTTCCCATCATCAACTCATACAGTGCAAATCCACCTTGATGACAACCTGGCATTTTTGTTGTAAAATGAACCACATCATCCTGGTGGTATATAACATCAGCTTAATTAGAACAAGGAAAACATACACTAGAGTATTTTGATAAAAAAATTCTTACCCTTGGAACGCTGTGAAGTCTAGTAGATTCATAACCATCTTGAGCATGAGAGTAAAGCTCATGAATTTCTTTCGACTGCATGTAAGACTTGATAAAGAAAAAGGCGGTTGGTCTCACATTGAGCAACCGCTGGGATACACCGATGAAAATAGGATCGCTCTACATGATGATTAGACTGTGAGCTGATTTCAAAATAATGATTTTTAAGTAATAATTCCAAATTCTCCCTTCAAAGTAACATTATGACCAATAGAAGTATCAATTAATAACGATAAATGCAAATTAATGTATGATACATTCTTTCGTAAAAAACTAAGATGGTCGTTGATCATAATGGCAACTGCAATATACGAAGGATGTCATATTTTCTAAGTAACTTTTAAAGCATGTAAGTAGTAGGAAAAGAGAAAAAGGAAATTGCACTAAATTTTATTAATAAAAAATTATAAGAAATTCGTTATTCAAGTGCTATGAAACCAACTTTGTGCTTATATTATAGACAAAATTATCAGATTATCTACCAGAATAATATGATTCTTTAAGTGGTTACTCAACTAGAGCATGTTCAGGGACTCCAATTTCTTCTACAACCTCACGGATAATACCATCAAACATCTCCTCAGAAACTTTGTGGTTCAGAAGTTCCGGTGCTATGACTTTGTCAGTCTGATGGCCTGATATACCAATTTCTTGTGGCTATAAATCAACAAAAAAATTAATTAGTAGACTTCACAAGTCAGATTTGCACAATCTGAAAGAGATAATATAATCTAGTGATTCATGTTGCTATTTGCATTAAAAAACATATGGCCATAATGTACACGGAAAAAATGAAATAAATGCATAACAAAAGTAATGTTCTGTCTTGCAATAATTCTTTCAAGGTTCTATCATTGTTTAATTAAGACGTCATTTTAATCACGCAATTATTTTAAACAAATTTTCAGAACGTTATAACCAAGCTCAATGTAATTTATTTCCTAAATGAGTTGTCAAAACTGTATCCGAAACTAGTCCTTCTAATTGTCAACATGCCTTTAGATTTCCCAAAACATTCAGAACATAAAAAGCCCAAATGTGAAAAAAATAAAAAATGCCATCCAACCTATAACATTCTTTACATAAAAATAAGGTAAGAACAATTTTATCTATTTCAAAATATGCACTCAATGTATTATTTGATCCGAAAACAGATGTGGTCCCTAACCTTTAAATTTTAACGCATCATCATGCACATGCTTTTCGTGGTACCACATTTTATATAACTATAAAAACTATCATGTTAATATTGTACTTCGCTAACCTAAATGAAATAAAAAAATCAATTAAGTTTTCCATAATATTCCAAATTAAAAATATACAATAAGGAAACGAAAATTCCATATATTTCTTTCTTCCCATGTGTCAAATATTGTGTTTCTTGCACTTCAAAGCATTCTTCTTTTTTCACAATTGATTTCATAGAAATTTCTTGATATATAATTTTTTTTTTATGATACATCAAATAATATGCATATGGTAAAAGAACAGCTACCTCAGAATGTCCACCAGGGAACACATAGTGCCCAGGGAACTCCCCTACATTATTACTTCTTTGCAATACGAGAATCATGTTGTCAGCAGTCTCTACAATCGCACCATTACCCAAGGGATTTGATGTGTGTTGGCACCTTACAGTTTCATCTATCAAATTCCAAGCTCAGTTCACCAATTTCAATGAAAATTAATGAATGAACATAAATGCAGAAATATCACCCAATCCTTGTGAATGTTGAAAAACAAAGCACTACCGTACAATAATGGTGGCAAAGAAGATGAATGATAGAATGATGACTGGCAGAATGAGACATATAACAAGTATCAAGAAAAATAATCACCTGTAAAAGTTGATGATACTCAAACCAGTACTAACTTCTAGGTTCATAAATGATAACTATGTAGAATATTCCGACATATCAATGTATAAGTATATAACAAGTGATCTTGAATTTAAAGAAGAAAATATTACCAACAGCAGGGACAAGAAACTCCTCCCACAGAGGATTTAAGTTTGTTCCCACAAAGGTCCTGGAAATAAACAGCCACAAAGAGAATGTATCACTGGAGATCACAAGGAAAAATGAGTTTCCAAGAGCATCAACATCCGAACTCACAAATCCAATGAATCAGGAAAGCATTTTAAAATATCGTTTGATTATTTCCTGTTTTTGGTGCACCCATAAGAGGACCGTCATGTACAGAACTTTTTGCTAGATATATTCTTCATTTTGAAATTCCTTACTTTTATTTTCTTGTTCCACTTTTTCAAGAAGAAATGTGGAATACCTTTACTTCTGACTAGTTTCAAAGTTCTCACCATTTCTTCTCTTCTTGAGAATAGATAAAATTGACACATCCACACCAGAAATCCTCTAACTTCATCTATATGTTGAACAAGATCACCTTGGACTTTATAAAATAATAATATAGAATACAGACCTATAATCAGTAAGCCCCAAATGGAGGCATATAGAAGATGCGTCACCAGAACCATCCAGTTGTTTCAATGAATGCCCTGCATACTTGCAATAAATTTCACATGAAATTTTCAGCCAAGTAAAAGTAAAGCAAGCAAGCCATCATGGAAAATAAGGAACACGTCTAAAAATTCAAGATAGAATTAGTAACCTAAGAAATAAATTTTCTTGCAGACAAAAATAGAAGCTCTTCTTCCACAATGGTTGGTTTGTAATCTGCTACTTCCAACCAACAATAGAGTTGTGTTTCTTTGAAAACTATTTTTTCATAACTAGAAAAGTTTCCTTAAATAAAATTGTCTGAAAACAAGATAATATCTTATTATTGGGGTTGCTTAAAGCTTTATTAAGCATATGGTTCATTCAGATATAAGAAAAGAAAATCCTGAGGATTAGCACAAATAGCATTTGAGAGCATGTCTATGGAGCAGTTACCCTAAATTTCTGGCCATCGTATAGTGATGAATTCTCTTTTGTTCGTCTATTCCATATCTGCCAAAGAAGAAGCTTCATCAAAAACTCAAACAGTGGTAAATAGATAATGATACAAAAGACAAACAAAAAAGGGAAAATTGAGCTTTGGGAGGTGTAAAAAAGGGAAGATGTAATAGAATGTGGTCACAAAAAAGGGACCACAAAATGATAATATAATCCACTGGGCGTTGTGATTTTTAAAAGAGCCAACATTCAAGAGACCTCATGAGGTGCAAAACATTTAGCCTATTTTTAGAGGTGAAAATTTTTCCACGTAGTTATGCCTCTAAAAGAAATACTTGAAAGTATGAAACTTGTTTAGGAAGGGAACCGTGTGACGTTAGGGAACCTTGAGACGTTATTGGGTGAAATTTTTTTTTATTACCAAAAAAAGGGAACCTTGCGACGACATATCTTTCCACAAGATAAGTCATACCTTTACAGACACATTCTACGATGACATTAAAGCCTGGCTGCAGTCTGCAGAGCTATTTCTACCGAATATCAGTTAGAAAAAAATTCACTAAATTATATCATCACCCAATAAATCTATTATTATGATTCTTTGACTTCACAACTAATCACCGATCATACCAATTAAAAAAATTATATCAATCAATATTTGAAAAGGTTCCTTGCTGTGTTTTTCGCAGTACAAATTATCGAAAGTTCTAGAGTCGCAAATTATTCTAGGATTCAATCGCATAAGTTTCTAAACGTTCCAATTAATAAGAATATTGTAGGGTAATTAAATCCCATCAGTTTGTCCTCGTGCGAACCCGAAAAAGGAAAATTATTTCGGCAACCAAAAATCACTCTTTCAAGTTTCATGTGGTGAACCCACGCGTCAAATTCTATAAAAGCAACAAAAGAACCTACCTCGTCTATTGTTTCCTCTAGTCTACCATCCGGATGCGGCACCCTGTCGTACAACAGACTGAAGTCCACAGAAACCTAGAATTCATAGAAGAAACCATCCTTCACGTACAAAGTTTTGCTAATAAACGCCCTCGAAAAGAAAAACAATCAGCATTCGGTACACGGAAAGAGCGTTGGATCCCGACTTGCAGACGTCAGCAGAAACAGCATTGGAAGTAAAGTTGAAGAAATTTTGTCGCATCGACCGAAACGGCGGTGTACTTTGGGGGGAGAGAACAGAGAATAACAAAGCGAGGAGGAGAGTGAACTGGATTCGTACCTGAGAACGGAAGAGGCCGGTGGGGCAGGACAGGAGCAGCGAATAGGAAGTGGTGGACGCCATGCTCGGCCACCGCAGAGGATCGGAATGGCGCGGTGGGTTTTTTTTTTTTTAATTTGTTTTTGTCGGTCGCAAACCGGGTTCGAGCAATACAACAGATGAAACCTGGTTTTTAATTTTAAGTTGTGGAAGGATTTGTAAATGAACGGTTACGATTCGTATTCTCTTCTGTATCGTATCAACGAACAAGTCACCAGTACGTACGTGTAGATCGATTCGCGAGCAATGGATTCACGAGAGTGCGTGGGGCCTAACATTTGTCCTTTTTACCGTACAATTCTCTGTTTTCGAGGGTGTATTTCTGGTAAAATAAATTTTACGATTTTTTTTAAAATTACATGAATACAAGTATTTTAATATAATTTTTAAAATTTAAAATATTAAAATTATTTGATAAATATTACTTAAGAACGAAGATACGCAAACAAAAAGAACCTAAATTTAACCCCTCAATGATGCTGCGCCACCGTACGACTTCAGGTCATGCTCAAAACTCAAAAGAAATCGAACCCTTGTGCGGCGGGCATGTTAGAAAAGATGTCAAGTACAGAGAGACATCCAGTATGAAGCATACCATCGACTTCATGATATTCCATAAACTGAGATGTTGAACTCTGCCTACGACCCCTTACGGCTGATTGTGAATGAACACCAAAGAAAGAAAAATGTCTATGTTGCAAGAACCACTTATCTTACCAAGCGAGCCAGTAAATGCACGAGCAAACTAGAAAATTTTGCCGCTCTAATTTCCAGGATGATGCCCAACAAATGACAAATGTAATGGGTAAATTATTTCTTCGATTCTGTCAAGTCAAAAGGGTTCAGTACCCAACATCTGCCGACGACCGACCACAACTGTTACACACCTTCAATTGAGGAAGATGTCAGTTTCCATTTGATCAAATGGGAAAAAAAAAGAAAAAAAAAGGAGGTGCTTGCCATGTTCTAGATTGCATATATCCGCTGAATCTCTGAATCTGAGAACTCTGATTGATGAAACCAAGAGCTCGAACAACTTTTCTTGAATGACTTCCCTCTTCTCCTTGTGCAGCGGCTGCGCTTCGACTTCACAACGTAGTAAGTCATCGTTCCAAGCACCCCTGCCATTGTGACTCCTCCAATCACTGTAACAAGAACGGCGGCCCATTGAAAACGCCGACCAACCACGATATAGGAGGAGGCAATGAAAGCAATGGATGTGCAAACAGATGCCAGCCACATCAGTTTATTAATCACTTCCACAACCTGTCTTTCAGACTTGGTCTCCCCTCTAACTAGTGTTATCTGAACCACCACCACCGCCAGTGATGTAAAAAGAGCCAAGGCATTGAAAATGAAGAACACCCTGAAGGCAAGCATCCCATGAACAACTGCTTCTCCATTATTAAGATTCCCACCAGGAACGGTAAAGATGGCTGCAAATGCCACTGTGGCAAATAGAACAGCAACAACCGTGACCGAGTTTGTCGCATTGTTAATACCCTCCCTGTGAAGTTTCGTTAGCTCCTTGGAGATACCAAGAACATTCTTGTTAGTTTTTTTTGTTTGTACTAACTGTGTGTGCACATCTTTCTTTATCTCTGTAACTGTTTTCCTAAGTTCGTCTCTTGGCTGATTCAGCTCATTTGCACGGACAGCGCCATATTGACGCAAGCACTCCCCAATCCCTCCCCACTCTTCTGATAGAGGTAGTCCTTCTGCTATGTCAAGGGCAGTTTTGTGCTCTCTTGTCAAGGCATTCACATGGATGTCGGGGAGAAGGAGAAGCACGTTTACTACCTGAAGAAAAAAAGAGAGAAACGTTTAGGAAAAAAATTCAAAAAAACTCAGTTCAACTCCCGCTCAAAAATTATTTTGCTTATAACAGAAGTAGCTGGTAAGTGAAAACACTTATGGGTAGTAGAACTTGATGCTATCTAACGTAACATGCTATCACCCTTACTATACACAACATCAGTATGACGCCAAGGTAAATAACCATAGGATTGAAACGATCTTATGTATAATGCATGATTTATTACCTCTACTCGCTTCTTCCTTGTTGCCACATGGAGAGCAGTGTTACCAAACTTGTCGGGCAGCATTACTATGGCAGGGTCTGCCTCTACAAGAGACTTAACCACATCACAGTTGGTTCCCTTAACAGCCATGTGCAATGCAGTTTGCCCCTTTTTGTCAGTTCTCCTGGCCAACTGAGGATCTTTGTCAAGTAGTGCCTGCACGATATCAGTGTACCCTTTGCGAGCAGCAAAATGCAGAGCATTTTTACCATTGTATTTTGCATACTCAATCGTGCTGGAATCTTGACACAGAAGCTCCTTCACAAGGGAAGCATGGCCCCTTTCTACTGCAAACATAAGAGGAGTTGCATTGGAGGGACCTAGTGATTTTCTCAACTTTGGATAGTGATTAAGTAGCACCTGAACAATAGCTGCAGTAAACTGGTCAGTTATTTATTGAACCAAAATATCAAGAGTCCTGAAAAATGTTTGAAAATAAGAATCAATGATTGTAAAATAGGAAACAACTTTGATGGCAAAAGGAACAACTAGATAAGCAAGAATCCAATATCTGAAAGAGTCTGTCCCTACCCAAACTTGTTGACTTCTATTTTCTTATTTTCAGGGGAGTCCACATTTCACTCATTTGTGCCGTTTTATTAGCTATTTATGAGAAATAAAGGAGGTCAGGAGATGTATAAGCTTGTTATGATAGCTCCTAGAGCTAAAAGAGAAAAAGGGATACTCTTACAATATGATCCTTTTGTTACCCGTCCATATTTTGAATAATCGATTTTTCCTAAAAAATTATAATAATAAAAACAAATTTTGGGTTGACAGCTCAAGCCAACGAACTCAAACATTGGTAAAAACAACAGACATGATGTTGCTGAAGCTTGGGAGTTGGGACACCCAACTCGAGACTGGTTTGGAATAATTGTAAAAACAAACAACCACATGATTATCTATATTATAAAGTAAAATCTCTCCCTGTGACTGACCCTTTTTATGGTTTTCCCAAAATACCACTTAAGAGCAGTTTTCTTAAGATTCCAGAGAGCTTTTGAGGTTAGGAAAATGCTAAAAGACCAGGGATTTTCGATTTTTGGTTTATTAGTTCAAAACTTGCTTGAAAAGTAGAAACCTGAGAAGCTCAAACTATGAACTATTTCAGGCTTTTGGAACATTGGTTTTGTATTTATAGAGGGGTTTGTATATTTAGAATTAATAGAAAATCATGTGAAATAGTAAAAATTTAATTCTAAATGTATAAACACTACCTATATGTAAAAGACTATTACAAGAAAACCATTACTTATATATGTGCATATCACTACCCTATTTTTATGGAAACTTTCCTCTCATGCCTCTGCTCCTTCCAATCTCGTGGATAACTGGAGATGGCAGTCAAATTCTCTCTCTTCTCTTGATCTTGATGACAGCTAGTGGTCAACAAATGGTGCTCCTATTCTCAACAATGTGTGGTGATCCTATTCTCAGCACTATTAGGAATAGTGCTCTTCTCATTGGCATGTGATTTAGTGAGAAGTAATGATCGGGGTAGGTGAGGAGATAAGAATGAAAGTAACGCTAGCCATCTGGTGAGGCAAAATACCACTGAAAAAAAGTAGCAAGGGTATTTTTGTTTCACAAAATGTTACTGTACCCATAAAACTCCACGCAAAATTGATTTGTCAAACCAGATTTTGCAAAACTTCTAACCTTTTTAAAGGCTCTCCTCTCCTTAATAGCTTATCCAATAAAAGGTTTACTTCTTGAAAAGCCTAATTTTTTAAAACCTAAAACAAATCAAGTCATAAACACGATTAAATTCTTAATCATTTTTCTAATCACATCATTTGCTTGCTAATCAAATATCTCACTATTGAATTCAAACTCCAAAATGTATATCCCCGATAAAATCATAAAACAAAATTGTTACTAATACAACCCGTGATAAACCTTTATCGAAAAAGCCTCAATCATCCATTCTCATTTTTTGATTACAAAGATAGTGGCAAAGCATTAATAACATGATATCGTCCACGCTATTTCTTTTAATTTTTCAAAAAATACAAAAATGGAACGTTATCACCTATATTTTCCAATTGAAAATCAATCTAAACAGTAATAATAAAAACTAAATTTAATTTTCAAGTAAATGTTCCTTAATCCATAGTTAAATATTCCACTAATCTCTCTCCATTTAAAAAACAATGTCAATCAATATTTTTGAAATATTATTTGACGTGCAATTTACATATGCATTTCACTAGTATATATAACCCAATGACATCCAGATAGGGTGTGACAATATCCTCTCACATGTAAATTGGAGCACTCATTACATCATTCTGAGTCTAGATGGAAGAGTCCAGGTTGATGTTTTGCCAATCTTCTATAGTGAATCACAAGTCATGAGATTCAAAGTTAATTTATAACAATTGAAAGAGCTCATCTAATAAACCAGATAACAACTTTTTTTACACATTGTCTTGCCAATGTCAACAGCATACATAGACTCGCTACGGTAAACTCATGACACCGAAAACAAGCAAGGACGGGAGTATCTATCATATCACCATGGCTAAATGAATCATTCCAAGAATAACGATTACTACCTACAAAAAAATTGTCAACATAAAAGTCAAAGATTGCAAAAAAGAGAACAAAAATCATCCTTTAGGTGTCACTTTAAAATGACTGCCAGATAAATGGAAGATTTAAACAGATGGATGTCTGTGCTCATCCCACAAAAGGAGGGAAAAGCAAGTTGAAAATAGAGGAAACGAATTCCATTTATGCATAGTATCTAAAATTAGTCTGTAGTAACAATCTAATTAGCTGATTAAGCATAAAACCCTGTTTGGAAGTTTTTAGCTGTTTATTTGAATTTGAATTTGAATTGAATGAAACAAAATAATTATGAGCAGAGGTGTCACCTTGACGGCCTTCTTTGGCAGCCAAATGAAGAGCATTATATCCAGAAATGTTCTTCCTCAAGACATCATCCTCGCTACAATATTTGAGCAGCTCCTCCACCACATCCAACAGTCCCTTCTCTGCGGCAATCATCAAGGCCGTAAGCCCCACCTCATTGACCTCATTCACGAGTGCAGCACATACCCCCACCACATCTGGATCAGACCCCTCAACACCCTTCATCTGCACACAAATACCACCAAGAACCTCTTTAACAGCCAAAAGATCCCCTTTTTGCACTGCAAGATGGAGCTCCGTGTCCTTGTATCGTCCGGTTACTTGCTTCACATACTTTTTTTTCCCTACCCGGTGCACCTTCCCTGAATTGGGCAGCACCAACATGGTGGCTCCGGTTGGCGAAGATGTAGGTGAGGGCGAAGACAGTTGAGTAGTGGGTGCGGTACTGGAGTTTGGGCTTGAATTTACCGTGGGGAGTTCCATATTCTCGATAACTGAATAAAAGCAGACAAAAAGAACTTCACGAACCCAAAATCAAGACCTTCAAATGATCGAATGAAGAAATAAAATTCTCCAAATTTAAATTAAAACGGATAATGAAATCCTTGAGATGAAAACGGACAGAGATTCATGAACCGGAATCCATAACTGATTTGAAGTAAACGACGCGGAGAAACCAAATCCAGAAAGCGAACTCGTCTGGACGGGGGACGAACCCGGAGCGCGGAAAAGCAAATAAAACGAAGCACACGCAATCGAAGAATCGTTGGCAAACGCAGACACCCGCAAGACATGAAATTGAGGAACGAACGAACGGAACGGGGAACACACAAGATACGAGGCAAACCGGAACCGGAATGGGAGATCTAAGAAACGATACCGTGGGAGCCGTGGGAGGCTTCCAGGGCGACGCGGACGCGGACGGGGGCGAGTAAAACAGACGTGAGCGACGGGAAGGTGCAGAGTCGAGTGTCTTGAAGGGATGAGCCATGGCGGCGGCGGAGGAAAGTACGAGGAAGGAGGCAGGTATGGAATATGGAGCGCTGGTTTTCCACCGACCGGAGTAGAAATTTGGCGGGGGTTGGGGTGGGGGGTAACTGACGTACCGTCTCCGTCTTTTCGATCAAAATATTTTCCACGTGTCGTCACACACACTACATGCGTTTTTTTTGGCTTTTCCGGTAATGGTGTTGTCTGTGACTCGATATTTATTTCGTGTGCGACCTTTGACTCTCATCAAGCATTGAAATCCGACGTCCCCGTCACAAGTACATCGAGAAGTAAGGGAATATGGTTAATTGGAATGGCACGTAGGATTGGCTGGATGCATACAATTAATCGGTTGTGGTGGTGAACAACTTAGTTTGAGGCGGGGGTCTGCGGCGGGCCGACGACGCCTTTGACGGTCTCGCCGGTCTGGACGGGGACGCGGTTGGCGACGGGGAGCATGCCGGGGAAGAAGGGCACGCCGGTGGGCTTGATCCACTGCGCGCCCTCTACGAAGTTCTCGATGGTGTAGTTTTGGGCGAGCTCGTAGCCCGGGTTCCGGACGACGCCCTTCCAGGTGACCCTTCGGGTGGTGCCGGCGCCGGGGCCCCTGTTGTCGAACTCCACGTAGCAGCAGGTGTCGAGGCCCACGTCGCCTTCCCAGGGCAGCCAGCCCTTGGGGTTGATCACGTCCCCGATGTGGGACTGCATGACGATGGTCCTGGAGTAGTCCTTCCAGGGCCGACCGAGGAAGGTGGGGTTGTTGGTCCGTGTGCGGGACGCCCTGAGGGCGGGGTCGGCCTTGATGGTGCAGTTGTGGAGGACCAGCGCGGTGGGCTCCCGCCTGTCCTTCCTACCCTGCGCCGTCACGATGTTCTTCTGGTTGGGCATGGGCTTCCTGGCTATCATGACGCAGTTCTGGAAGACGGTGGCGGAGTTGCCGAAGATGAAGTCGACGGTGCCGGTGATTTGGCAGTCGCGGTAGTACTGACGGTGGGTGTGCACGTACAGCGTGTCCTGGTACCCGTCCATGTGGCACCTGTAGAACACGGACATGTCGGACTGCACCCTCAGGGCCACGGCCTGGTGCTTCACCGCCCCCGCCGAGTTCTCGAACCCCACGTCCCTTGCCATGAACCCGTTCCCCACAACAGCTGCACGTACGTACACACGCATGCATGCATTCATTCCATACGTCAATATTTAAAACCGATCCATCATCTGCTTTAGGTTTAACCTGATTAATTTTCTAACCAAACAGGTAGGTACGTACGTACGTACCCACGGTTGCGGTCTTGAAGGTGGTGATCCCATCCACGAAGTTGAGGCTTCCCGTGACCACCGTCCTGGTAGCTCCGTCCCCGATCATCACCACATTCGTCAAGTGCTTTCCAATCTTAACCTGCTCCCTGTACACCCCTTTCTTCACGTAGATCACAAACGGCTTCTCGCTTTTCTTTGGGACGGCGGCCACCGCATCCACGACGCTCCTGAAGTGGCCGCTGCCGTCCCTGGCCACCACCGCGTCGGGTTTCAGCTCGTCCGTGGGCACCGTCAGCAGCCTCCTCTTGGTTCCCGTGACCCAGGCAGGAATGCCGTCCTCCTCCGCGTACGCGTCCCCCACCGACCCCGGCAGCGCCTCCCCCATAAGCCTGCGGTTGAGGAAGGGTATGTTGAGGTCCGCGAACAAGGCGGATATGCCGTCCACGATGGCGAGCGCGTTGGACGTCAGCGCCATGGAGGTGTTCATGGCCTTCCTCATGGACTCGGCCGCGTCCCCGGAGGCCTTCTCGAAGCCGTCGAGGCAGGTCTCCTGGTAGGTGAGGGACGCGCTGATCCAGATCCGGAGGTCCGCGACGAACCTGTGGAAGGCGGGGAAGTCGAAGTCGTCCACCTTCTGCACGCACCGCTGGAGGTCGTCCACGGAGTAGTCCATGAGCTCCTGGCAGTTCTGTAGGGCGTGGGCGGTGCGGGGGTCCTTGTACGCCTCCTGCAGCGTCTTCGAGCGGTTGAAGACGCTGTGGACGTGGTTCATGGCCACCTTGAAGGCCACCGCAACCAAGCCCTTGGGGTCGGAGGTGTTGCCGTCGGTGGCGTCCCTCAGGCTCTTCACGCACTCCTCCTTGTAGTCCGTGGGCTGGCAGATGGACTCGATGGACTTCACCGACGCGGTGGGCTCCGCCTTGGACCCCTCGTCCGACTCCCGGGGGCGGCTGAAGCTGACCGCCACGGCCACAAGCATGGCCACGAGGACGAGAGAGGAAATCACCACCACAGCCAGGCGACGCTTCTTCTGGGCGGAGTTGCCCTGCCCATATCCCTGCGACGACTGCATGCTTGTGGCTGAGAGGCTGATGCACCCAATCCTCCTACTCATTCCTCGGACCCGCGGTCTTAATTATAAGCCTCGACTGGTACTTTTTTTACGGTAGGGGATCGTGGGCCGTTGCCGTCTTCGAGATCGTCGATGGAGTATGCACTCCCTCCCGTGGGACGAGGAGGTCCATCCCAAAAAATAGCCACCCAGCCACCCAGCCACCCAGCCCTGTTGTGTGCCCTCTTCTGCCTATGAGCCTATCTATATATATGTCCGTGTCCTCCGCTGGCATAGCGATCGTCCAACCACATTCCTCTCCCACTTCCATCTCAACCATGCATGCATGCCTTCCGGAACCAACCAACCAAACCAAGGAATAATATAATATGTACGTGTATAAATTAATCTTCATCGAATATTAATGTAAGACCTTCAAACCCGGGTTAGCCTTAGATGGTAGATGGTAGATGGTACGTACTCTCTCCTAAAACAACATGTTCCTGGAACGGTAATGTTTTGTACCGTAGCCTCGATGGCAAGAAAAAATCACCTCCAGCCCTTTTTTTTTTCGGTCAAAACGATGCAGAGCCGTGCAACCATACAGCAACACACGACATTGTACCGGGGAACTCCCAATTCCACAAACGCTACTTCATTTAATTTGTTTGGCCACTTCTCCTGTCAACCCTTCACGCGTTTCAAATCTTGGAGATCTGAGATGCTCCTTGAAATGAGAGAGGTCCGCCGTTAAATCATCCAAGAGTTCATCTGTCAAACACATCTCTACTTCACGTCCTATGATATCAACATCATCCATTCTTCCCGTCCAATTGGTGAACAGCATTTCTTCTAATGTATTACATTCGGTTCGGTGCTTTCTTTGCTCGCCGAACAACTTCCACACATTTTCAGCGGTTACCTGCCCACCCAGTGCGACCTCAAATCGTCTCGCAGGCTTGACCCAAGGGTAAAGAACTCCATCTGGAACAAATAGCTTTAATAGAATGGTATTTGTAACGTCAAATAGTAGCCTCCTCTCAGCCCTCGACCATCCAAGTCCACCATACCACTTTTCAAGCTTTTCAAATATGTCAGGACCCACGGGGGATTCTTTTAGGTGATGCATGGGAGACTTTGAATCCAGAGAACTTCCCTGAAGAACCGAAAGGTTGAGCATCTCGACCAAATAAGAAAAATCCCTGTCATCTTCATCTCTGAAATTTTGCCGCAATTCTCTGCTGGTATTCTTAACACACGAGACATCTGATACTTCTTCACATTTATCTGTCGACTCCTGCTTAAGGAGTTGAAGTTGCAAACGAAGTGCTGTAGAGAAGATCAAAATGATGGTCAACAAATCAGCGGTCTCAATATAATTGTCGAAAATACCAGCACTTCGACCAAAATATATCATGTGGAGTAAAGTCAGGACTAGAATTTGCATAGTACTAACAGATTTCAAACAAGATGAGGTAAGCAAAAATTGGCGCAAGCTGGAAATAAGCTATGACTACAAACCTTGAAGATCTGCATTCACTCTCTCAAAGCATGAATCATTTGATTCCTCTTTTGCAGGTGGATCAAGTAAAGAAGGAAAAGTAGATTCTGCAAAACTTGCAGCCGAAAACGAATTCAAACACTCTGCATAACAGGAAGTAGTGGGCTGCTCCACCACCTCAGGACTGAAGGACGACTCCAGAGGTTTGTCAAGTGATGGTTCCTTAAAGCAAACAAATCAGTCAACAACAAGATCAAGAAAAGATAAGATGCAGAAATCAAGGATTTAAAAAAAACAAATACATGTGAGGGAAAAAAGACACTACAGATTTACAATAATACCGCAGAATGAAAAAACGGATGTCAAATAGCATCATCCATCAATAAGGAACTCCAGCACAGATGCACATGTTAATTTACTTGCCCCAGAAGAAGATAAAGAAGATAAGAACAAGGGAAAACTTGGACAATTTATTGCCATGGTAACTTGAAGTTTTTAGAAAGAAAAGGGGGCAGGCTATAAAATATTATTTTTAACATCCCAAGTTATACAAGTACAAGCTACAGTAATCGACACAAAGAAAATGAAATCAAGATTGAGAATGAGACTCACCTTGGATATAATATCAGTATGCTCGGTGATAGAATTGCCATCACTTGAGGATCCCACAGTAATGGGCATCAGCCTTGGATCATCCAGTAGTTCAGAAGGTGACACCATTTCGCTTCGGAGCTCATCAACAAAAGCCTCGGCATCATAAAATCTGACTGTGGAATGGTGATGCACAGGGCTGTTTTCGTTTGAATGTGAGCCATTTTTCTGTTCAATGGGATTCAACTTAGCTGCCCACATGGGATGTTCATTTTCCTCTTCCCCAGGGTTAGAAATCAGATACCTTTTATTGGCAAACTCTGGTGTGGGACCAAAGGTGGTCAGTTTCTTATTGGTATTTCTTTCAGGAGACTTTACACTAGTCAAGTTGAGCATGTCCTTGAGTGTAAAACAATCCTCACTACCAAGAGATCCAGTCCGATTGGAAGGTTTGGGATTTCTAGAAGTTGACTGCGATGCTGGAAGGGAGTTTGACCTTGTTAAGTTCCTTGGGTATATATTTTTCCAACCATCCCTACTGCTTATACCAGAAGGGATACCCTGTCTAAAATGCATCTTCACAGTCAAAGGTGGCTCATTCGCTTCTCTGTCTGAGAAGGCAAGCATTTCTCCCAAGGTATTAAGGCCTTGATGAAATTGTCCCATAGTCTTAGAACTTTTGGATGACCTCCAATATTCACTGTGATGCCTCTTATTTCTGTTTACAGAAGATTCATCTGAATGAAATGATGAAGGCTTACAGTAGCTAGACCTATCATCACTGTTTCTTGGATCCCATCCTTTAACTCCAGCATTTATCAAGTTTTCATTCCCATACCTTCTGGAACTTCTGCTTTGACCAATCCCATTGTCTGTCTGACTCAAAATATTAAATCTGCTGATCACATTTTGCATTTTGCCAGACTTTCTCTCTCTATTAGTTCTTTCCTTTCCCCAGTTATTTTTCAGTCTCTCAACCTCCAACTCATCTGAGAAAAACTCCTCATCTCTCAACTCCATAAGTTTGTGCCTTTGGAGGCTTAAATGTTCTTTCTCTCTTTGGTTACTCGGCTGGAATTTGTTTAATGAGGTCATGGTTCTCTTGTCCTCCTTGACTTTATTCAGACTTGGTTTTAGAACAACAATCCTAGTGGGAACGGGACACCGTTCTTTGCTTTCAAGCTTTGTTTTATTATATCTGCATGGAGAGGAAAAATGTTCTTTGATAGAACGATTGATGAGATCACATTCAGATTGTTGCAAGATATTGCTAAACTGAGAAGGCATTTTGGTGTGCTTCTTGTCATCTCTCTTTTTTCTCAAATTCCCATTGATTTCCTTCTTTTGCACATCTAACGATTCTAAAACTTTATTGTGTCTAGGTTGAGAATCAAACGGAACCGAATGTAAATCTTCAGTAAGTCTCATAGATACAGATCTAGGATCTTGATGTACCAGAAGAGAACTATCCATGTTGACATCACAGAAATCAAAACCATCAGAACAATCCTTGGAGCATTCAAGCATTTCTTCAGTTGAGAGACACTTTAGATCCAGGAACCTTTTGTTTGTGAAAGTTTCCTCATCACTTCTCCTAGATTTTGGCAAGACGTTTTCAATATGTTGATTCATAGATCTTTCAATTTCAGATGCATCTGTAACCTCAAAAACATCTTTAAACTCTTCCTGGTTCTTAGAATTTAACATGTATGATCGATCCTTCTGGCATGCATGTTTGTGGACTGTTAGTGCTGGCTCTTGGATGGCTTTATCACATTCATTCTTCATTGGCTGTGGACTTGGCAGGAAATCAAGACCCATAAGTCGGGCAACCACATTTGGTGAATTTTGTTGATTAATTTTCTTAGACATTTCTTCCTTGATCAGCATAGTTCCATTAGGTTTGACAGGAATCTTCTACAATACAGAAGCAGAAATCAGCATTTGACGCATGCTTACAACGACTACAAACTAAAACAAAAAAAGCACCAATATGGGTAGGAAGGGAAATATCAATAACTAATGGCTAAGATATCAGTATCTTATCCTGTCTTCATGAAAAAGACAGGATAAGATAAAGATAAAAGTGCAATCACTAATGGTTGTGTCTGTAGCATAAGACATAAAATTGCAACCTCCAGCAAAGAATAGTTCTTAAAGTTAAGGAATCAACATATAATTGCAGAATGTAAATTCAAAAATCACATATTGATATCAGTAGTTTTATAGATGTGTGAACATGACATGAAGCAATGCAATGGAATCTGAAACATCACCTCAAAAGTGGTGTCTTGTCACCCCCAATGAACATGTTCAATCAAATCACAGATAGGCTTCAACCACCAACCCTTGGTTTATTGATAGAAGTAGAGATTCTTGATATGGAGCATCCAATTAGACCATCTTGTGTAGCATATGGCCAAATGAGCTCAAGTCAACCCCACCATCTTAGGCCAAATGGCTCATCAACGACAAAAATCACACCTAGATTCAACTCACATCTAAAATAATTGTTGTTCTTTGGACAACTTGACTTAGCAAAACACAACTCCCAGCTTAATTAAGCCCCGCTTGTGAGAATTGGATTCAATTACTAAATGAGTAACTTTGGATGCACATGGCATTCTCCAATTTGCTACTCCATGTACCTCCACTTACCACTAGGTGCATCTATAGATACCAAAGTAAATAACCTTGTACAAGTACATAACACACGCCAAAAAAGCATACCTCCCATCCTACCTGCCTAACTATGGACATAAAAAAACCTTAGCAATCTTTAAAATAGGGGTTCAAATATCTTTGATGCTTTGGCAGGTTGAGTTATCTACCACATTTCATATGACCTAGGTAAGCAGCAAACCAAGTTGAACTAAACAGGTCAAGCCAATTCTAAATAAGCATATGCATTATATGAAGAAATATTGATAACAGGATTCCACATTCCTCTAACATTGCTAGAAAATGGATATCCTTAGTCATTTGCAAGGATAAGCACAGAAAGGGCACATGATTTATGGAAATTAGCCAATTAGCTTCCTATTAATCTAGCACAATTTACAAAACAAATATTAATCTAATAACTACTAAATCAGGTAATTGGATTAATTTATTAATTACCATTAACGACATCATTTTATCTAGAAAATGCATCACATAAAAGTCACATCAGTTTTGAATTGACAAAAATTGATGAGAATAATAAGTTAATGACCTTATTCCCTTCCATAGGATAGTTACTGCTGCGTCTTGCATCTGATCCCATCCTCATGGAACCAACTCCTTTTCTAGAAAGACTACCACCTGGGAGAAGACAAGCAACTACTTTCAGATGAAAAAAAAAAAACTACTTTCAGATGAGATTGGGGTAAGAAGACATCAATAGTTAAGAAGACATCAATAGTTAAGAAGACATCAATGAATAATTTGAAGTTAATACTACATGGAATCAACTCCATTAGAGGGTGCAGTCACAAAATCTTCACCATAGTTCAAATATTGACAATGTCATTAAAAAAAATATAAGGCAAGATAAATTGCTTGCAATACACTGATTACTGAGCACGGCCAAATCATGAGTTCATGTTTCTATTTTTGGTTTATTATGAAAAAATCATGTGCTTTAGCTAATTTTAAATTTTAAAGAAATTAAATACTGTTTTTAGTTTTTATTGTGGTATCAATACGAGGATTTTTTTATATTTTTTATTTATTTCGAATATATATTTTTTTTATTAAGTTAGGATGTTTGTTGTTTTTTCCGATTGATTTAGGATGTTGCAAGAATAGCACTCCACTGCCAAAGAATGAGAACCCTCCATCATTTATTGTACGCCAACTATATTAATGGAATAACATCAATTGCTGATGCTTTTTCTAATTATTTATATACATTTGTACGGGACCACCTAAGCTTCCAATTATTGATATACAGAATGTATAGGGGCGCCTAGGCATCAGCTAGTTGGACACCTGAGCACCTCGATAAACCTAGCATGAGGATTGGAATGAATTTAGTAACAAGAAGTCTACTTCAAAGTTTGAATCTTGAATAACGCAAAAAACAACACCATTGTCAGAAAAATAGGAATGAGGAACTTATTTTATATGTAAGACAAAAAACTCAGGTTGTAGACATCAAAATAAGACACCGAGGA